>JAFBJS010000651.1:0-16963 GCA_016785265.1 Paraplagusia blochii | reverse complement strand
TCGTCAGTAGCACTGATTGTGATGTTGTAATCAGACACTAGTTCACGGTCCAGTTTTCCAGTGGTCACCAGGGAATAATAGTTCTTAATGGACGGGACTAATTTAAAGGGGACATTCTGTTGGACTGAGCAGTGCACCTGTCCATTAGTGTCAGAATCTCGGTCTTGCACGTTAATGATACCGACTTCTGTACCAGGTACTGTATTCTCTAGTATGGGGTTCATCAGGGATTTGGTGTAAATAACTGGAGCATTATCATTAACATCAGTGATATCAATAACTAGTTTAGAGTCAGAGGAAAGTCCATAACCATCCTTAGCGTTGATGCGCATTTCATATTTTGAATTACTCTCATAATCCAGAGATCCTGTCACTTTGATTTCTCCAGTTTTAGAGTCAAGACAGAAAATCTTCCTCGCTCTCTCTGAAATTCTACTAAATTCATACGTTACTTCTCCATTGATTCCCTCATCTGCGTCACTGGCACTGACTGTAACAACAACTGTATCAACGGCGGCGTTTTCAGGTACACTGGCCTTGTAGGTGGCCTGGTCAAACACCGGTGCGTTGTCATTGGCGTCCAGCACAGTGACGTGTATATTAGCAATTCCAGATCTCTGTGGATTACCACCATCGACCGCAAATAATGCGAATTCTAAATTCTGCTCCTTTTCACGGTCCAGCTCTTTGTCTAAAACCAAGTCTATGATCTTATTCCCGTCTGTGTCGTCTTGCACCGACAGGACAAAATGTCCATTTTGTTCAACGCTGTATTGTTTGACTGTATTCTGTCCAATGTCTGCGTCGTGTGCCTCACTTACTCGGTATCGAGCACCTTTGTAGGCGGATTCCCTGATCTCCAACTTAATCACATCTTTCGGGAAGATTGGTGAATTGTCATTGATGTCCTGGACTAAAAGGGAAACGCGGTGAAGCTCCAATGGGCTCTCGAGGACCAACTCGAATTTTATCATGCAGGAAATCCTCTCCCCACACAGCTCCTCCCTGTCGATCCGTTCCCTGACCACCAGGTTCCCGGTTTTAGGATCTAAAGCACAAAACTCCTGGTATATTTCCTCGGTATCAATGCGGGCTTTACGAGTGAGGAGCTTTGCGGCATCCAGACCGAGAGCCTGGGCGATATTTCCAACAATGGATCCGGGCCTCGTCTCCTCCGGAATGGAGAAGCTGAGGTCTGCGGCGGCCACATGAAGAATAACAGCCAATCCATAAACAAAGATCTGCAACGAATTCTCCTTGTGGTCCATTATCCTTTACGGCTCTGGTCCTGATGTCCAGTCACCGTTCCAACCGAAAAGAAGAAGTCAAAACGATGATACGTCCGTCCTACAATCACGTTCAGTACGTTTCTATTCTTTAACCGTCTCTTTCTTTGCTGCATCCAGACCGAGAGCCTGGGCGATATTTCCAACAATGGATCCGGGCCTCGTCTCCTCCGGAATGGAGAAGCTGAGGTCTGCGGCGGCCACATGAAGAATAACAGCCAATCCATAAACAAATATCTGCAACGAATTCTCCTTGTGGTCCATTATCCTTTACGGCTCTGGTCCTGATGTCCAGTCAGCGTTCCAACCGAAAAGAAGAAGTCAAAACGATGATACGTCCGTCCTACAATCACGTTCAGTACGTTTCTATTCTTTAACCGTCTCTTTAACTGTGGGTGGAGAACTGAATTTCATATCTGCGGGTGAGCAGCGACGCCCTGAGTCCATTTTTGATATTGCAATGAAAATAAATTCAATAACACTGCAGCCATTGAAAAATTTGGGTCAAATTCCAAAAAGCGAGTGTCCTTGTGTGGTTTGAAAGGCGCTTCTAAATAAAATGGATTATTATCATTATTATAGTTATTATTAGCTATATTATTATTAATAACTAAACGTGTTCTAAAAGTGACATAATCGTATCGCATTAGATGTGACTATTTTGATTTGATATAAAAATAAAAGTGACTAACATGTTTCTTTTTATAAATAGTTAAAAAGCTGTTTGGGAAAATAAATTAATAAATTGTCAAATATTTAACCTTTGTAACTTGATATTGATTAATAATAGAAAAATGCTGAATTATAAAAATCTCATCTGGAATATGCTTTGTGAGGCATAGTGCAAATTAAATACAAGTATGAAAATCACAGTTCTACTGCCAACACAGTTCTACTGCCAACAACAAGTAAATACGAAAGACAAATAAAATGTATGCCTCTTAACTCTCAAATACTCAACTCAACTTTCATTTGTCTATAATGCCAACTTATAACAACTGTTATCTCAAGGAACTTTACAAACAAGTATGCATAAAAACAAGACGCAGTAACAGGAAAACACAGGAAAATACCCATTGCCCTCATAGAGCCTCTCAAGGGCTGAGGAACGACAACCAAAAAAACCTAGACAGGGGAAAAAATGAGAAAACCTCAGGGTGATCAACTGGGGAGGAGATCCTCACCCAGGATGGAGAGGTGGGCAACAGGGAGCAAAACAAATTCAATTGATCTACACAGGTTATTTACACAGAGCAACTTTAAAGTCCTTGCAGTAACTTTCAGCTCCAAAGGTGTAGTCTCCATGACATGAAGAAATTGGTAACATCTACAAATGAAGGTTAAAGGGTTTTGTTGGGCAAATGGACATTCAGTTTTTTTCCAGTTGCCCAACGAAACTCTTTAACCTTGACCATGACCTGGATGACTGAGAACCTTCACCGACATCTACAAATGAATAAAAATGCATGGTACCAATGTCTCACAGCATGGAGGGCTACGGATGGTTCAGCACCATGGACAGATGCAACAATCTACACAAATGCCACGCAGATCACATTGCACCACACCGTACTTCCAGCAGGTGGTGAGCTCACTGGAAGACAAGCGCCTTATTCGAACTTGACCCTGGGGTTTCGCACCACAGAGACATTGGGCAAACGTAAAGGCCATTTGCAACAATCTGTATCAAACAACTCCAATGACCAACAAGAAAGAACTAAATATGACAACTGAAAAAAGTAGTGTTCATTGAATAGAACAGAGATTGCAACATGATGCTGCTACACATCAGCAACAAATTTGTCTTTTTAATTGAGTGCAATATAAAAGGAATAAAAAAAGGTAAATTAAGCAAATACCTAATGCAAAACATTTAGAGAACAGCCTACCTCCACAGAGGCCTGGAAATCCTCAAATGGGTCAGCAAAGTCAGAGGGACTTTTCCTCAGAGTCTGGTCAGCAGGCAGTGTGTTGTCATTGTAAGACGTCACAAACTTAAAGTCACTGGTTCTAGAACCTGTTGTCAGGTAGGCGTCATAGTTGTAGGTGCTCCGTAAAGTTCCTGTGCCGTCAACATCTGAGTAATTAGGAGGAAGATAAGCGCTGGGGATGGCGACTGCTCCATCAAACAACAGTCTGGGTTTGTTTCTGCGACAGAACCTCAAACCAAGGACGATGATGATGAAGGTCAAGAAGAAGGTGGACACAGAGACCAGAGCGATGATCAGGTAAAATGTCAACTTTGAATCTCCATCTTCATGACTAATCTCCCTGAGTTCTGTGACTTCAGCCAAGTTGTCAGAAATAATCAGATACATGGAGCAGGTGGCAGAGAGAGGGGGCTGTCCGTTATCTTTCACTGACACAACAAGGTTCTGTTTCATGCTGTCAGATTCAGAAATGTCCCTCTGTGTCCTGATCTCTCCACTGTGGACACCAATAGAGAAAAGTCCAGGATCAGTAGATGAAACTAACTGATAGGACAGCCAGGCGTTCTGTCCAGAGTCTGCGTCCACTGCTATCACTTTGGACACCAGAGAACCTCCGTGTGCAGCTTTGGGAACCAACTCTGTCATGAAGGATGTTCATCTCCTGTCTCTTATACACATCTCATCTGATATGAAGACACTGACAGTGACGTTGCTGCTCAGTGGAGGAGAACCGTTGTCTCTGGCCATCACCTGGACTTTAAAGTTCTTGAAGTGTTCATAGTCAAATGACCTGACAGCGTGGATCACACCTGTGTCTCCGTTCACTAACAGGTAGGAGGAGACTGAGACACCGTTGACTTCACCAGGTAACAGAGAATAAATCACTGTACCGTTCTGTCTCCAGTCAGGGTCTCGAGCAGTAACTGAACATAAAGTGGATCCAGGTTTGTTATTTTCACTCACATATGCACTGTAGGACTGTTCCTCAAACACAGGTGGGTTGTCGTTGATGTCAGCTACAGACAAGTGGACAGTTTTAGAGGAGGACAGAGGAGGAGAGCCCTCATCAGTAGCACTGATTGTGATGTTGTAATCAGACACTAGTTCACGGTCCAGTTGTCCAGTGGTCACCAGAGAATAATAGTTCTTAATGGAAGGAACTAGTTTAAATGGGACATTTTGTTGAATAGCACAATGTACTTGTTGGTTATTGTCTGAATCTGCATCTTGCACATTAATGATTCCCACCTCTGTACCGGGTGACACATTCTCAGGCAAAGGGTTGATCACTGATTTCACGTATATAATTGGCGCGTTATCGTTGACGTCAGTGACGTCTATTATGACTTTAGAATATGACGTCAGACCTAAACCGTCCTTCGCTTCCACTCTTATAATAAACGAACTCACGTCTTCAAAATCAACCTCTTCAGTCACTGTTATTTTTCCAGTCTTAGCATCAATAGAAAACACATTTTTCTCATCGTCTGACACGTGACCAAAATCATACGTCACATCTCCGTTTACTCCTTCGTCTGCGTCAGTGGCGCTGACCACAATGACTTCAGTACCAGGAGGAGAATTCTCAGGCAGACTGGCCTTATAAACGGCCTGACTGAACACTGGGGCGTTATCGTTCGCATCCAGCACAGTGACGTGTATAATGACGGTTCCTGATTTTTGAGGAGAACCTCCATCTAGAGCTGTGAGGAGCAGATTAATCTCTCTCTGCTTTTCGCGATCAAGTTTATTCTCCAGAATTAATTCCACCCTGGAGCTATCAACCGCGAGATTGAAATTCTCGTTTGACTGCAGGGTGTATCTCTGAACATCATTTTGTCCTACATCAGCATCATGGGCCTCTTCAATAGAAAACCGACTTCCCTTCTCTGCCGATTCCCATATCTCCATTTCGATTAAATCCTTTTTAAACTTAGGCGAGTTATCATTTATATCCTGGATGTTAAGACTCACACGGTGAAGCTCTAGAGGATTTTCCAAGACTAGATCCACTCTCAAAACGCACGACGGCTTTTTACCACAAAGGCTTTCTCTATCGATTCTCTCTGATGTGACCAAATCGCCAGTATCCAGATTCACATCGCAGTATCTCTTACGACTCCCGACAAAATCCACACGGGCCTGTCGTGAAGAGAGAGCAACCACGTTGCTACTCAGATCTTTTGCAATATTCCCAATGACGGATCCTCGCTTCATTTCCTCCGGAACGGAATAACTCAGTTCTGCAGGAACAAGGTGCGGCATCAGAGTAAAGAAAACGGTCCAGTAAATCCACCAATGCTTCGATTGTCTTTTGTTTTCCATAGTGACAGAATTATGTCCCAACAGCGTCAGTTCGATTACAAGACCAAAATGAGGCCAAACCTCGACAACCCAACACCGCGAAAACAAAGGCCGCGTCTACAACTAAAAGCCTCTGCTGGATGAAAAATGAAAAGAAGGACAATGGGTGGAGAGACGAAATGTTTCTGTGAGTCAACACTGCCCCCATGAGAAATTGCACGTTATTACACTCATTTGGCTATAAGGTTCATATACAGGTTTTGATAAATCAATAGTAGCGCAGCACGCAAACACTGAACCATGTCATTAACATAACATATATGAAAACACTAAATCAGTTAATTAGAAAAAACTACAGAATTTTCCGGATTTGAGGCAGGCAAAATCTATTGAGAGGATTTTCTTAATACTGAGAGACAAAAATGCAGAGCGAAGCTTTGTGAAACGACAACCACCAAACACAACTGATAAACAGGTTCAGCACCATGGACAGAACCTTAACATTTCCTGGATAGTTAGGATAAAGATGTGTCTGAGGTTTAAAGAAAGTTCAAAGTTGTGGATGTCTTTCAGACTACAACCTAATTAAATAAAATCCATACTGGGGTATTTTGTTGTAGTCTTATGTGTAAAAGGTTTATCAATGCAGTTCCTAACTGATGCCACAATCTCAGCAACACTGCAAGTTTGATTTTGCAAAATGGTTTTCTCATGTGAAAACAAAATGTAAGCTTGTAAAATTGTCTCACACTAGGAACAAACTCTGAATCTCAATCAGACAAACAGCTAACAAAAGTTGAAACTCAATTGCATGACATCTAGACAAAATTATACAACACACATCAAATGCAAGCATTTAGTGCAACACTCAAAGTCAAAATGCAAAAACACGTAATTCTACCAGAGAACAAAACCAACCCTTGCAAAAAGTTGTATAGCAATCGACAATAAAGCAATGTCTCATGCACAATACCCATGTACAATGGGGTTAAAGAATTAAAAGAAAAAGAATAGGTCTGGAGTCATACCTGAACAGAAGCATCCAAATCATCAAAAGGATCAACAAAGTCACTGGGACTTTTCCTCAGAGTCTGGTCAGCAGGCAGTGTGTTGTCATTGTAAGACGTCACGAACTTAAAGTCACTGGTTCTAGAACCTGTTGTCAGGTAGGCGTCATAGTTGTAGGTGCTCCGTAAAGTTCCTGTGCCGTCAACATCTGAGTAATTAGGAGGAAGATAAGCGCTGGGGATGGCGACTGCTCCATCAAACAACAGTCTGGGTTTGTTTCTGCGACAGAACCTCACACCAAGGACGATAATGATGAAGGTCAAGAAGAAGGTGGACACAGAGACCAGGGCAATGATCAAGTAGGAGGTCAGTTTTGAATTCTCCTCACTGGAAATCTCCTTCAGTTCTGTCACTTCAGCCAAGTTGTCAGAAATAATCAGATACATGGAGCAGGTGGCAGAGAGAGGGGGCTGTCCATTATCTTTTACTGACACAACAAGGTTCTGTTTCATGCTGTCAGATTCAGAAATGTCCCTCTGTGTCCTGATCTCTCCACTGTGGACACCAATAGAGAAAAGTCCAGGATCAGTAGAGGAAACTATTTGATAGGACAGCCAGGCGTTCTGTCCAGAGTCTGCGTCCACTGCTATCACTTTGGACACCAGAGAACCTCCATGTGCAGCTTTGGGAACCAACTCTGTCATGAAGGAGTTTCTGTCTGAAGATGGATACAATATCTGAGGAGAGTTGTCATTCACATCTGATATGAAGACACTAACAGTGACGTTGCTGCTCAGTGGAGGAGAACCGTTGTCCCTGGCCATCACCTGGACTTTAAAGTTCTTGAAGTGTTCATAGTCAAATGACCTGACAGCGTGGATCACACCTGTGTCTCCGTTCACTGACAGGTAGGAGGAGACTGAGGCACCGTTGACTTCACCAGGTAACAGAGAATAAATCACTGTCCCGTTCTGTCTCCAGTCAGGGTCTCGAGCAGTAACTGAACATAAAGTGGATCCAGGTTTGTTATTTTCACTCACATATGCGCTGTACGACTGTTCCTCAAACACAGGTGGGTTGTCGTTGATGTCAGCTACAGATAAGTGGACAGTTTTAGAGGAGGACAGAGGAGGAGAGCCCTCGTCAGTAGCACTGATTGTGATGTTGTAATCAGACACTAGTTCACGGTCCAGTTGTCCAGTGGTCACCAGGGAATAATAGTTCTTAATGGATGGAACTAGTTTGAACGGAACATTCTGGTGAATAGAACAACTGACCTGTCCGTTTTTACCAGAATCTCTGTCCTGAATATTAATGATTCCCACCTCTGTACCAGGTGACAAATCCTCCGGTATGGGATTAGTCAGTGATTTCAGATGAATAACTGGAACATTATCGTTGACGTCAGTTACATCAATTATAACTTGCGCATACGATGTGAGTCCTAAACCGTCTCTAGCTTTAACTCGTGTCTCGAAGAAGCTTCTTTTTTCAAAGTCTATCAAACCAGTGACAACAATAACTCCAGTCTTAGGATCAATGGAGAACACATTCACATCATCGTCAGAAAGACGACCAAACTGATAGGTCACTTCTCCATTTACACCTTCATCTGCGTCAGTTGCACTGACATTTATCACTACGGTGCCTGATGGTGAGTTCTCAGGTACAGTGGCTTTATAGACAGCTTTACTAAACACTGGGGCGTTATCATTGGCATCCAGCACAGTGACGTGTATGACTACGGTGCCTGATCTCTGAGGAGAACCTCCATCCAAAGCCGTCAGTATCAAATTAATCTCCTTTTGTTTTTCTCGATCTAGTTTGTTCTCCAAAACCAGTTCAACTATGTTATTCTCAACAGCAAGAACGAAGTTGTCGTTTTTCTTTAATACGTAGGACTGAACAGCATTTTGACCTATATCTGCATCATGGGCCTCCTCAATGGAAAAACGAGAACCCTTCTCAGCTGACTCACGTATTTCCATTTCAATCAAATCATCGTTAAATTGTGGTGAATTATCGTTGATGTCCTGAATGTGAAGATTAACGCGATGAAGCTCTAAGGGGTTTTCTAAGACGAGATCGACTCTTACGACACACGACGGCTTCTTGTCACAAAGGCTTTCTCTGTCGATCCTCTCCGCAGCAACCAAATCACCAGTGTCCAGGTTGATATCACAGTGCCGCATTTCCTGAAAATCCACACGAGCTTGTCGGGAAGCCAAAGTCCTTACATTGACTCCGAGGTCCTTTGCCATATTCCCAATAATAGATCCGCGTTTCATTTCTTCTGGAATCGAATAACTGAGGTCTCCGTCCACAAGGTGCAGCTCAAGAACAACGCAAATGAGGCAGAAAAATAAACCAAGGGCCGACAAACGTTTGCCTCCCATTATGACAAAAATGTATCTTTGGTTTTCGAGGTACATCCAGATAGAAATATCCAAAATGATCCGACGATGCAGTGTTACTCCAAAGAACAGAATCAGAGATATGTCGGTTTCTTCCCGGTACACAACACGGACAAAAAGATATGTTAATTCACCCGCGATGGGTGGAGAAGTGACGGTCACATTTGGGTAAGCCTACAGCGACATCCTGAGTCAATTCTGGGAACTTCAGCAGCTGACAAACCATGTTGCTTAGGTTTCCTGTTGACGTTTCACTTCTTTTCCTAGAGGCTGCTCTAGTCCCAGGTCAATACAGTAGGAGGTGGAGTACCTGGTGTGTATTTTCACAGGTGTCCATTCTTAATGATATCTATTACCTCAATTCAGCAGTTGTTACACATGAACCGATGGATGAGTAGTGAAACATCTCAAAAAATTCAAAGTATTTCAGTTGTACACACTTCTTAGGAGAAAATACTGTAGTTGATAGGCAACCTTCACAAATACCTTGAGTGAATACTTGTCATCAATACTTTAATACATGAACTTTAACTCTATTCAGCCAATGTGCCTCTCAACAGTAAATCCTACCTCAGGGAGATTACAGAGCAACACACAAAAAATTCAGTAATACTAGATGAAAACTAGTTTAAAATATTCTCACAAATATAAGATTGAAATTGAAAGGAAAATGCACAAATTCAAGTCCTTCTTCTCCTTTTGGCCTGTCCCTTATTTAGGGTAGCCACAGTGAATCACCATTTTCCATCTCTCCGGTATCTTCTACTCTGACTCCAACCACCTTCCTAACTGCATCCATCAATCTCCTCTTTGTCTCCTACCTGGTAGCTCCATCTCTAGGATCATTCTTCCTCCAATGTAACAACTGTCCCTCCTTTGAACATGTCCAAACCATCTCAAACCTTCCTGTCTGTGTTGTCCCTCTAATCACCTCATTCCTGATCCTGTCCATCCTTGTCTCTCCTAAAGAGAATCTGAGTAAGTATCTTTATTTCTGCCACCTCCAGCTCTGACTCCGATCTTCTGTCTATGGCTAGTGCCTCTTATTCATACATTACAACCGGTAAACTTCTATCACAAAAAAAAAGTTAGTGTTAAAAACAAACCATCAAGTTTTAAACTACGGTTGTTTCTTGTTGTTATTATAACAGAATAAGAAGAACAGTGCAAGTAAAAAAAATAAATAAAATGTTAGTTGTAAAATGTACTCAAACATTCATTCATTCATTTATTCATTCATTCATCTTCTTCTGTTTGGTCGTTGCCTGGTTACTAGGGCAGCTGGCGCTACTCAAATCATATAGCACCATACTGTGAGCCTTCCTGTGGCTGGAGGGCCCACAGGAAGGTTCACTCAAACAAATACACAAGAATAAAATAATTAACAATGTCTCCTACAAAGACGGGAACGAAAAAACCCTACCTCAATTGAGGGTTCCAAATCACCAAACGGATCATTAAAATCAGAGGGACTTTTCCTCAGAGTCTGGTCAGCAGGCAGTGTGTTGTCATTGTATGATGTCACAAACTTAAAGTCACTGGTTCTAGAACCTGTTGTCAGGTAGGCGTCATAGTTGTAGGTGCTCCGTAAAGTTCCTGTGCCGTCAACATCTGAGTAATTAGGAGGAAGATAAGCGCTGGGGATGGCGACTGCTCCATCAAACAACAGTCTGGGTTTGTTTCTGCGACAGAACCTCACACCAAGGACGATGATGATGAAAGTCAAGAAGAAGGTGGACACAGAGACCAGGGCAATGATCAGATAAAATGTCAACTTTGAATCTCCATCTTCATGACCAATCTCCCTGAGTTCTGTCACTTCAGCCAAGTTGTCAGAAATAATCAGGTACAAGGAGCAGGTGGCAGAGAGAGGGGGCTGTCCGTTATCTTTCACTGACACAACAAGGTTCTGTTTCATGCTGTCAGATTCAGAAATGTCCCTCTGTGTCCTGATCTCTCCACTGTGGACACCAATAGAGAAAAGTCCAGGATCAGTAGAGGAAACTATTTGATAGGACAGCCAGGCGTTCTGTCCAGAGTCTGCGTCCACTGCTATCACTTTGGACACCAGAGAACCTCCGTGTGCAGCTTTGGGAACCAACTCAGTCATGAAGGAGTTTCTGTCTGAAGATGGATACAATATCTGAGGAGAGTTGTCGTTCACATCTGAGACAAAGACACTGACAGTGACGTTGCTGCTCAGTGGAGGAGAACCGTTGTCTCTGGCCATCACCTGGACTTTAAAGTTCTTGAAGTGTTCATAGTCAAATGACCTGACTGCGTGGATCACACCTGTGTCTCCGTTCACCGACAGGTAGGAGGAGACTGAGGCACCGTTGACTTCACCAGGTAACAGAGAATAAATCACTGTACCGTTCTGTCTCCAGTCAGGGTCTCGAGCAGTAACTGAACATAAAGTGGATCCAGGTTTGTTATTTTCACTCACATATGCGCTGTAGAACTGTTCCTCAAACACAGGTGGGTTGTCGTTGATGTCAGCTACAGATAAGTGGACAGTTTTAGAGGAGGACAGAAGAGGAGAGCCCTCGTCAGTAGCACTGATTGTGATGTTGTAATCAGACACTAGTTCACGGTCCAGTTGTCCAGTGGTCACCAGAGAATAATAGTTCTTAATGGACGGTACTAGTTTAAAGGGAATATTTTGCTGAATTGAGCAACGGACCTTCTGATTTCCATCCAAATCTGCATCTTGAACATTTATAATCCCCACATCAGAACCAGGTGACATGTTTTCAGGTATGGGGTTTGTTAGTGACTGTATATATATAACTGGAGCATTATCATTCACATCAGTAATATCTATAATGACTTGGGCATAAGATGTTAGACCTAACCCATCCTTAGCTTCAACTCTCATTTCAAAGGAATTTCTTTCTTCATAATCAATCACTCCCATCAATGTAATTCTTCCTGTTTTCAGATCAATAGTAAACACATCAATGTCGTCATCAGACAAGTTACCAAAGTCATAAGTCACTTCTCCATTCACACCTTCGTCTGCATCTGTCGCAGTGATATCCATGACTACAGAACCAGGAGGAGAGTTTTCAGGCAGACTGGCTTTATAAACAGCTTGACTGAACACTGGGGCGTTATCATTTGCATCCAGCACAGTGACGTGTATTACTACGGTGCCTGATCTCTGAGGAGAACCTCCATCTAGAGCCGTCAGCAGCAAATTAATCTCCTTTTGATTTTCTCGGTCAAGTGTATTCTCCAATACGAGCTCCACCCTGTTTTTCTCTACAGCCAGAATAAAGTAGTCATTCTTTTGCAGACTGTATCTCTGAACAGCGTTCTGGCCTATATCTGCATCATTGGCCTCCTCCACGGAGAAGCGGTTGCCTTTGTCTGCCGACTCGCGTATTTCCATCTCAATCAAATTCTTCTTGAATTTTGGAGAATTGTCATTTATATCCTGAACGTGAATACTGACGTGATTGAGCTCCAGGGGGTTTTCTAAAACCAGGTCCTGTTTTATCAGGCACGACGGTTTTTTACCACAAAGGCTCTCTCTGTCTATTCTATCCGATGTGACCAAATCACCGGTATTCGGATTCATGTCGAAGTACTTCTTACGGCTTCCACCTGAATCAACGCGGGCCTGTCGAGAGGAGAGGGTCTTCAGGTCAATGCCAAGAATCTTCGGTATATTTCCAATCACATATCCTTGTTTCACTTCTTCGGGAATGGAGTAGCTCAGATCCCCGCGGACGAGATGCAACGATGGAATAAAGACAACGAAGCAGCAGATGAGAAAAAGCGAGGACAATCCTTTGTCTCCCATCCTGTCATAAAATATGTCCACAGTTCCTTCAATTGACGATGAAATCAAACAAAAAACGTCTCCAAAAATCCAAACTCGCCACAAGCGCTTTTGTAGCGATTGTACGCGGAGATTCAAGTAAACCCTGAAATACAAAGCTCAGAAACGCAGTAAAGGGTGGAGTGAGAAGAGCAAGCCTCTTTCTGTAAGTCAACAGCGACACCCTGAGGATAATTTCATAGTTGCACTACAGTCAAAAATGGAACATATTCTTCAGGAAGAATTGAAAATGTACCATCAACTCAACTTTTCTTTATAATGCCAAATCATAACAACCGTTATAGCAAGAACTAGAGATGTATATTTTTATACAAAAATCTGCAACCCATCCAGCTTTGTCAGAATAGAAGTAATTATTAATAACGAATGATGTTGTATAAAAAAAATCTGCTGCTTAAATTCCCTGTTGCGTAAAAAGAAAACAACGGGCCAGGCGGCGAAACTTCCAGCACCATGGACAGCTACAGTCGGACCCACAATAGTATCGCAGTATGAATGACAAGAGCTTACCACACACCAGATCTCAGCAAAATTTGGCGGTCATGAAAAAAACTGAAACAAATACCTGGTGGAGTCAAGCTCCCTTTAAAACGTCACAATTTTCGGACCATATCACTAAAACGTCACAAAACAGACAATAACACAAGCATCCAGGCCAGTATTCAGTTGACTACAACACTTAATCACTGTTATATAAAAGCAAACCTTAAATGAGCAGAGCATCAACGTCTTGACATCAGATAAATATAAAGATCTAAGGATTTGCAGTTTTATGCTGCTGTAGAAGTAAAAGCAACAAAAGCAACCTCTGTTGTACTGTCCAAAACAATAAAAAATAGCAAAATAGTATTAAAGATTTGAACTTAGATGGAAGAGTTCTGAAATATTTATTTTGGAAATTCAAAAAAAAAAATGATCATACCTCGACAGAGGAAGCCAAGTCTTCAAATGGGTCAGCAAAGTCAGAGGGACTTTTCCTCAGAGTCTGGTCAGCAGGCAGTGTGTTGTCATTGTATGACGTCACAAACTTAAAGTCACTGGTTCTAGAACCTGTTGTCAGGTAGGCGTCATAGTTGTAGGTGCTCCGTAAAGTTCCTGTGCCGTCAACATCTGAGTAATTAGGAGGAAGATAAGCGCTGGGGATGGCGACTGCTCCATCAAACAACAGTCTGGGTTTGTTTCTGCGACAGAACCTCACACCAAGGACGATGATGATGAAGGTCAAGAAGAATGTGGACACAGAGACCAGGGCAATGATCAGGTATGAGGTCAACTTTGAATCGGCCTCATGAGAAATCTCTTTCAGTTCTGTAACTTCAGCCAAGTTGTCAGAAATAATCAGGTACATGGAGCAGGTGGCAGAGAGAGGGGGCTGTCCGTTATCTTTCACTGACACAACAAGGTTCTGTTTCATGCTGTCAGATTCAGAAATGTCCCTCTGTGTCCTGATCTCTCCACTGTGGACACCAATAGAGAAAAGTCCAGGATCAGTAGAGGAAACTATTTGATAGGACAGCCAGGCGTTCTGTCCAGAGTCTGCGTCCACTGCTATCACTTTGGACACCAGAGAACCTCCATGTGCAGCTTTGGGAACCAACTCTGTCATGAAGGAGTTTCTATCTGAAGATGGATACAATATCTGAGGAGAGTTGTCGTTCACATCTGATATGAAGACACTGACAGTGACGTTGCTGCTCAGTGGAGGAGAACCGTTGTCTCTGGCCACCACCTGGACTTTAAAGTTCTTGAAGTGTTCATAGTCAAATGACCTGACAGCGTGGATCACACCTGTGTCTCCGTTCACTGACAGGTAGGAGGAGACTGAGGCACCGTTGACTTCACCAGGTAACAGAGAATAAATCACTGTCCCGTTCTGTCTCCAGTCAGGGTCTCGAGCAGTAACTGAACATAAAGTGGATCCAGGTTTGTTATTTTCACTCACATATGCGCTGTAGGACTGTTCCTCAAACACAGGTGGGTTGTCGTTGATGTCAGCTACAGATAAGTGGACAGTTTTAGAGGAGGACAGAGGAGGAGAGCCCTCGTCAGTAGCACTGATTGTGATGTTGTAATCAGACACTAGTTCACGGTCCAGTTGTCCAGTGGTCACCAGGGAATAATAGTTTTTAATGGACGGGACTAGTTTAAAGGGAACGTCGTTTAAAACGTAGCAGTGAACCTTTTGGTCATTGTCTGAATCCAAATCCTCCACATTTATGATTCCAACCTCTGTACCAGGTGACAGGTTCTCAGCAACTGAGTCAGTAAGAGATTTTATATGTATTGACGGAGCGTTGTCGTTTACATCCGTAATCTCTATTATTACATTTGCATAGGATGTCAGACCCAAACCATCCTTTGCTTTCACCCTCATTTCGAAAGAACTTCTTTCTTCAAAGTCTGTCACACCACTGACAGTAATTCGTCCGGTTTTAGGATCGAGAGAAAATACATTTACATCATCGTCAGAAACGTGACCGAACTGATAGGTAACATCTCCATTCACTCCTTCATCTGCGTCAGTAGCGCTGATGTCAATCACTACGGTACCAGGTGGGGAATTTTCAGGTACAGTGGCTTTATAAACAGCTTTACTGAACACTGGGGCGTTATCGTTCGCATCCAGCACAGTGACGTGTATGACGACGGTTCCTGATCTCTGAGGAGAACCTCCATCTAGAGCCGTCAGCAGCAGATTAATTTCCTTTTGTTTTTCCCGATCGAGTTTATTATCTAAAACGAGTTCAACCTTTTTGTTGTCTACGCCGAGAATAAAGTTTTCATTTTTTTGTAAAATGTACCTCTGAATGTCATTTTGTCCCAAATCCACGTCGTGGGCCTCCTCAATGGAGAACCGAGAACCTCTCTCTGCAGACTCGCGTATTTCCATTTCAATTAGTTTGTCGTTGAATTGTGGGGAGTTGTCGTTCACATCCTGGATGTGAAGATTCACACGGTGTAGCTCCAAAGGGTTCTCTAACATAAGATTGAGTTTGATCACACAGGAGGGTTTCTTCCCACAAAGGCTTTCTCTGTCGATTCTCTCCGCGGTGATCAAATCCCCGGTGTTCAGACTCATTTCACAATACCGTCTACGGGTGCCACCGAAGTCAACACGGGCCTGTCGGGAAGAGAGGGTCTTCAGATCCAGACCCAGATCTTTAGCGACATTTCCGATAACCGAACCTTGGTTCGTTTCTTCTGGAACAGAATAGGTCAAGTCTGCGCAAACCGGATGGCGGATGAGCGCAGAGAAAACAAAGAACCAGATCAGACGAGCTGCTGAATATCCTTTGTCAACCATCTTTGCGCAAAACGTGTCCTCAGCCGATCCTGTCCTCTGTCAGAGAGTAATATAACGAATGTATCCGAATAATCCAACAGTCTGCGTCAATGTGAAAAAAGGGAAATGCGCACAGCTTCGACGTTAACACTAAAGTAAATGCAGCCAATATTGATTCAGTCTTGCAAGGGTGGAGAGACAGTGTGATTTCTGTTAGTCAACAGCGACACCACGCTGTCGTATTTAAATACTACACCAATTTGCGTAGTACTCTTCACAAATCTAGGTATGATCTATTTATTTAGCAGTACCCATGGTGTTACTAATTTAAAAAAAAAAACTATTAGAAAGCAGCAACAGAATTCAATTGCTATATTTTACCTACACCAATAAAAATATATATATTTGAGACAAATGTTTCATAGTTTGATTGTTCTATTTGAAGCGTGTGAATAAATGAAAACCTAATTCACATCTCCTGAGGTGCAAGGCAGAAAGATTAAGTTTAATTCGGATTAAAAACAAGATACTGTGCAATCATGAAATAATAAAGTGACAAAAAACAAAATAAAAATTATCAGGTACAGCTGTTAAGAGGATTACCAGTGACTTCGAGAAAACTGTTCAACTGTGTCAAAACAAACACCAGAAATAGAGGCAAAGACAGGTGTTCCTCTATTTTCACTGACAACAGCACATTACTATGAACCACTGGACTTAAAAGTAGGGGATGAAAATCGACATAGCATGAATATATGGTCACACATACTGCACAAGCAACGAAAGACAGTTGAAAATATCATACCTCAACAGAGGATGCCAGGTCCTCAAACGGATCAACAAAGTCAGAGGGACTTTTCCTCAGAGTCTGGTCAGCAGGCAGTGTGTTG
>JAFBJS010000649.1:150251-175585 GCA_016785265.1 Paraplagusia blochii | reverse complement strand
ATATGGATGGAGATACAAATGTGAAATAATAAAAGAAAAAGTGCTGTTTCATCCAATCGACTGCTGCAGAAATAACCAACCCCACAATGGATGGAACACCTTCTCTGACACATTCAGTACTGAAACCATAACATCATCAACGCTCCAGTCCAATAATGCTCTTATGTGTGGAATCAAACCAAAGGGTTCGATACTGGACTTTTGGGTAAATCTCATACAGTCATGGAAAAAATTCATAGAGCACTCTGCTGTTTTCTTCAATTCCTTGTTCATCTTAATGCCTTGTTCCACTAAAGGTTTATCACCTGGGGGAAACAATGAACACAAAACCATGCAATGACTAAAGGCACTGTATTTGTCGGTACAATGTTATTGCTAGTGATGTAGGAATGGAAGTGATTTTTGTCACTGTCAATAAAACCATGCAAAATGGCCAGAAATCAGCTCTGAAATTAAACTTAATTATGAGCCTTTTTTGTTGTTATTATATTTGTCCTGATTAATGTAGATTAAGTGGAAGCAGACTTTTAAATGGACAAGAAATTAAAGAAAGAGTGGACTAATCATTTTTTCCATGACTGTTTTATCAGAAATATTCCAAGGTTTAGAAAAGAAACAAACAATTCCCGGAAAACAATTGTGACGACAACAAACCACTGCTCATAACGATTGACTGGTACAATATAATGTCCCACACCAGGGGTGTCCACACTTTTGAGGTTCTAACTAGACTGAAGTGATTTACCTTCTTCTTCTTTTCCTTTCAGCTTGTCAACATTTTCCATCTCCCCCTGTCTTCTGTATCTTCTACTCTGACTCCAACTACCTCCATGTCCTCCCTTACTGACTCCATCAATCTCCTCTTTGTCTCCTACCTGGTAGCTCCATCTGTAGGATCATTCTTCTACCAATATAACCACTGTCCTCCTCTGAACATGTCCAAACCATCTCAATCTCAAGCTTTCTGTCTGTGTTGTCCCTCTAATCACCTCATTCCTGATCCTGTCCATCCTTGTCTCTCCAAAAGAGAATCTCAGCATCTTTAACTCCTCCACCTCCAGCTCTGTCTCCTGTCTTCTACCTATTCCTGGTGTCTCTAACACATCCATCATGGCTGGTCCCTCCACCGTCCCATAAACCTGTCCCTCCACCTTAGCTGACTCTCTTCTATCTCAGATCACTCCTGACTCTTTTCTCCAGCTGTTCCATCCTGACTCCACTCTATTCTTCTCCTCTCTTCCACAGTCTCTTGTGATCTACCTAGATTAAAAACTTACCTACGTCAACTGGATATCTTATTCTCTAAATTATGTTATATAGTCTGACCCAATACCTATATTATTCTTACTTTAGCTCAGTAATTAGCGTCTTGAAATAGAATTATATCTCTACTTTATTACTATTATTTGTTTTTATGTTATTGAACAGGATCTGTCAACACTCCATTGGAGATCTACTGGATCTATCTTGATCTACCTATCGGGGACACATGTCTTACACAGTCATGCTAGAGACCAGGAATTAACAGTAAATTAGTAATTGGGATCAAAGATAAAAAATTTATATTTCCTTTTTTTGTACCAAACAAACAGCAGCTTCTAAACATCCATTACACCCCTGGTGTACACGTGCATGCTTCCTACACCATGTGGTGTTGTGCATACACTGTACATCAGTAAACATTTACCCCAAGGAGATATGCATGGTTTAGCAGCTATTAGGTCATGAGAGGTCTGGGAAGAGGTTCTCATGTTACCCACGGGCCACGCAGAAATGAAGATAATGGTTTATAGGGATTTGTGCAAGTGGAGAAGCTCTAAATTTATCCGGTATCCCCCTTTACATTGCAAAAGGAGAAGAAAGGGCAAATGAGACGTTCTCCTGCTGTAAAACAATAACGCACTAGTGTTTCAATGAATGGCATTTTCAAACTACTGCTAAACTGTGTAACCCTGTGTTAGAAAAAAGAAAAAAAAATCAACTTTCAATTGCACTCAGGATGCAAAAAAATAAACCCAGCCCTAGCAACAACACAGTTCTAAAACCTCTGACTCTTGCCAAATTTCTGAGACAAATCTACCAAAAAAAAAAAAGAAAAATCTGCAGCAAAGGAGTTACGGAGTTTCTCCTCCAGTCTCACCTGTTTGCAGTCGGAGGCCAGCAGATTGAGGCTGCTGGTGGAGATAGTGAGGCTGATTGTCATGTTGGCGAACTGCAGGTTACTCTTCCCCAGGATTGATGACAGACAGCGAGAGGACGGCTGTGGAACACAGAGATGTTGTCAATGAGACAACAACAAGCAAGCATTTCAACCACGGGGCTAGGATTTTATTTTTTCAATTTATTTTTCACACAAACAAAGCTCTGCATTCCACTCAATACTGTCTGTCTGAACAGAACATGTCTGGAGATGAGTGGAAATGCCTGAATGTGTGGGAAAGCAGAACAGCTGCAGTTGTGTAAGTGATCCTGTCCTGAAGGCCAACTGTGACCATCAGGGAGTAGACATGACAGGTCCTCTGTTCTGTTCTGTTCTGTTCTGTTAGCAACTCCTCCACATCTGCACCAGACAAACTTGTGTGAGAATCACAGCAGCAGCGACAGGCTGAGAACGGTCACCCACGCTGACCTCAGACAGGAAAAAAATTAGGGATAAAGACGTAGAGTTTATTCTCGAAACCTTCTATAAAAGCATTCTGTCTGCTGTGCTTGCACCGCCAGACGCACTTTGGCCAAAGTCAGCAGCGGCAGCTGGCTGCCTGTTTTAGCCACCTGTTTTATGAACTGGTTGGGTGGAGGTTTAGGGTTTTACAAGGAGGCTGTGCACAGACGCACAGACGACTGAGTCTGCTGGTCTGTGGACACTGGCTCCACCTCTTCAGCCTCCCTTGTGAACACAGCATGGAAAAGACAGACTGGAGAACAATTGGTGATAACCTGCGAGTCACTGCCACTAACCACCAGAGTGTACAATTAGCTTAAAAACACGACGTGCATGTGTAAGAGGAGGCTGGTACCAGTGGGCGACAGTGAGGGACGGGGCAGCTGGTTGACCACAGAGTGGACAATCAAACTAAATCTAGCTCATATCCAGAAAAGCCTTCCCATTGCCACCCACTTAAGCTGTATAAATAAATAATGTCCTGCAAGGGCGTGTGCTCGTCTGAATGGTCTGTACCTTTCTTCTGCGTTGGGCTCCTTTGGCTCCTGGTACGGCCTCACACACCACAGAGATGGCCTCCCTGAAACAATAAACATGTCATCAATGCTTACACCTGGATCTGGAGAAGATGTTGGTTGACAAAAGACCTGGCTGCGGGTGAATGAATCCATCAATTCCTAAAACAATGCTCGTCTCGGCCACAGAGACAAAATATCACTACGGAAACCAGACGAAAACCACCAGGATTCCAGAACGTTCTAATTTAGAGTCTGAGAAAAACTGCAGACGTGCAGACTTACGGTGATACACACGCGCACACACACACAAATTCTGTTTTTTTTTGTTCTTCTCTGCTGGTCTTGCCAAAAGAAATGGAAATCAGTGTGCACCATGTGTACAGAGTAAGATTATTTCAATATTGGCACACAAATACCTCACCCAGAAAACCCTGTAAATACAGATCTGCCACATGAATGATGTGATATTTTCATCATCCATTCAAAGAAACGAGGATCATCATAGCACATTTGTCTAAAGCGACATATTGGAATACCACAGTTTAACACATTTCAACCACAAGAAGTCTTGTTCAAGTTCTGCATAAGTCTCAGTGTTTCTTCAGGTGAAGTGTGAATTTGAAGGTTTCATCTGCTTTTTTTTCCTACACTGATTTTATCATACCAGTCAAAAAAATATATAAACACAGTCAGTGCGGTTGCCCACTGATGTCGACTGTTAGTAGTAGTTGTTTTTCGTATCCTTTTTAGTGGCTGTGAACTTGTGAAACGTCAGTTAAGTTCAAGATTCTTTTCTACATTCAGCTCCACATACACTATTTAGGTAGGACTGTTTCAAGCCTACATGTCTGCTGATAGCAGCATGGACTGTACCAAGCTCCTCTGGTCCAACGGTCAACAAACACATAACCTGTCAGTGTCATTTTATTTCCACCCTGTGTTAGTTTCACCGCCTTGTAACTCACGTCTTGGTCCACGACCTTCAGTTTCAGAATGGAAAAACATACACAAACAAAGCCACAGCACGTTATGCAAGGCCAAGCAGCAATGACATCATATGTGGGTGCACTGTGAGACCAGCCATGATGAATGGATTAGAGACACTAAGAATAGGTAGAAGACAAGAGGCAGAGCTGGAGGTGGAGGAGTTAAAGATGCTGAGATTCTCTTCAGGAGAAACAAGGATGGACAGAATCAGGAATGAGGTGATTAGAGGGACAACACAGACAGGAAGGTTTGGAGAAAAAGCTAGAGAAGACAGATTGGGATGGTTTGGACATGTTCAGAGGAGGGACAGTGGATACATTTGTAGAAGAATGATCCTAGAGATGGAGCTACCAGGTAGGAGACAAAGAGGAGATTGATAGATGCAGTGAGGGAGGACATGGAGGTAGTTAGAGTTAGAGTAGAAGATGGAGAGGACAAGGGGAGATGGAGATTGTTGACTTGCTGTGGCAACCCCTGAAAACAAATAACTTCTCAAAAATAAGAGGGTTCCAGCCAATTAGAGCTATGTTTGTTAGGACAGCATTGTTCATGTAGGCTGAGATCCAATCATGGTGGACATGTGTTTAATTGTTGAATAAAAGACTATTCAAGCAGATTAGAGATAAAGAAAACTAACTTACCAATAACAATAATAATTGTGACACAACAATATCCAATATGTATTCAATAAATAAGAGCTATTAATAAAAACTGGAAATAAATCAAATCAATTGGAAACAACAAAATGTTACCATAGTCTAAGACAGGGGTGGGCTAAACTCAGGCCCGGGGGCCACATGCGGCCCGTTGAGCCTTTTAATGCGGCCCGCCATCCCTGTCCAAATGAAATCATTTATTTATATTATAATTAAACTTCCGACTTTTCCCTACAATGCCTGCGTTTTCCCAGTAGATGGCATTAAAAAAGCCAATAAGAAATTTAGTATTTTGGGTTTGATGCATGACTTTTACTTGCCATTTCTCTTAGCTTACACCTCTCTGCTCTTAACTCGGACCCGTGTCCAATTTTAGGAGAAATTGTGGCCCGCAGGTCAAAAGGTTTGCCCACCCCTGGTCTAAGACCAAAGTTGTTAACAATCAAATGCAAAAAATAGGCGCAGTAAAACTGAACTCACCTGGTGACCTGAGTTCTGGTGTTGAAATCAAGCGCTCTCATTGATTGTAGCACTTCTACACAGCCCATGTACTGTGCGGAAAACAGGAAAGCAAAAAATACATCAGCCTCCGACTTTATTTCATCGTAGGTGTAACACAATATGGAGAAATAAATCTGCTTCTGCTTCTACATTTTTAGAAATATGTTGCTAAAAATGTAGAAGGAGCGTTCATGCATATGTGGGAATATTAGAGAAGGGGAAGTAGGAGAACATATTTCAGTTAAAGGTCAGCAATGTGTGAAGTTCACGTACCCGGACAGTGTAGGAAACACCGGTGGTGCTGACCACATTGTCTGAGTGCAGCCATCCACGGGTGGGCTTGTTGACGAAGGAGCCATGGCGCGTCCACTCATCTCCTCCCAGTTGTCCTCCTTCTACTCGTGCCCTCCTAGACACCCCTCCCAGCCGGTTCATGTCCTGCAGAGGAGGTCGAGGAGGAGGAGAAGGAACAGTTAGTAGTGGAATGGGGTGATGGAGCGGAGGGGAAGAGCTGGAGCTGCTCCTGTCATCCCCTGAAGACTCAACATGCGCCTGGAGCTGTTGTGGCCTGCTGGAGGCCTTGAGTCCTGGTAAGAGGGTGGCAGAAACACCCAGGCGCAGGGACCCCATCCTGGGAAAGAAGGAGCACAGGGTGGTGGGGCTGTTTTCTGCTTGGCGAGGAGAAGAGGGCGGCAAGATAGGAGTGAGCGATGAGGAGGAGAGAGAAGAAGGTAAACCAGGGGACGGAGTAAGCGGTGTAGCGGGACTGGACGGCGGGAACGATGATGGATTGGAGTTTGTTTCATCGGTCGAGCTCAGAGATTCACTCCGAAAGTGCGTGTACTTGGTTTTTGGGACCAGCTCCATCATGTATTTGCAGTGTCAGTTTTTATATTCTCAGATGTCCACACGGGCTCCAGTGATAGTTTCAACGTCCAGGACTGAGAACTAGAAGTCTCTTGCAGACAGGATGTGAAGCCATCTGTCTATTTCGCTCAGTGTTGGATCTGCTTCCATCTCTGTGTTGCTCTGTCCGCCTGTCATTATCGCGCAGCCGAAACCAAGCTGCTTCAAAAAAGGCCTTTTCCACCAGGACAGCAGATTTGAAAAACGCAACGAGGAAAAGCAACGTGTCCCATCTATGAGCAAATGCAGATGAAAAAAGTTTTGAAGTGCACCAGTGCAGATCATGTTGCCATCAAGTCACTCCGATCCGCTTCGTTGTTTAGTGCGTTCCCAGGGAACGATATGGCGATGTGGTCTTGGCTCGGACCACCATGGTGTCTTTTCCAAATGTAAGACAACTTTTTTTCTTTACTTTAAGTTCTTGGTGATGGGAGAACTGTCCAGCTGTCAGTAGCACCATGGAGAATCAGCGCAAAGGATTTTCCTCAGCGACCCCTCGCATGTGTTAAATGCATGTGAGGCAGTGTAAGCCAAGCCTGTGCACAATGCCTGTCAGGAGTATTTGTGCATGTGTGTGTTGCCACATTCACTTGCCTGCATGTGTGAAGCAGCTCCGCTTGGCAGCTCTATCCTGCTTGACACAGGCCCATAAAAATCCTATTAGTAGCCAATGAAAGAATCGCAAAGGGGCTGTGTATGTGTGTGTGCACCAACACGGCAGCAACAAACACACACACACACACACACAAAATACACCACAGCAATTGGTTGTGAGCACCTGCAGATCTCAGAGCTGGTGAACAATAGAGAGAATTCCTACTGATGAATGGCTACGTCTCCAGTGCGTCTCTCTGAGCACATACTGTACTCTTCAAGGGCATCATATGTTCATTCTCTTTTATTGATCTGCCCCTTCTTACTCCCTTTCCCGCTTCCTCCAAATGGTTTCGTGTCCCTTCTGAATGGCTCTCGCTCTATTCCTCCCTGCGTCTCCTTCCTCGTCTCTCTTTTTCCAGATCACTTCTGGCTCAGCTTCCTTCTCCTTCTCTGCACCCTTCCCTGCCTTGTCCCTATCTCCTTTCCTCTCCTGGAAGTCGTCCCTCTTCCTCCAAACGATGTACTCCGCCAACCTCTGTCTCTCTAGCTCCTCTGCCCTCTCCCGAGCCACCACTTCCTCTCGTCTCTTCCAGATGATCTCCTCCCTCCCCACTCCCCCTCCCTCGTGTGCTCTCCCGTTCTCCAGGCTGTCCTGTTTAACAGTCCCTCCGTCTAATGTATTAATGGTGACTCCTGTCCTACAGCCTCTCTAAGTTAAAAGGACGGCTAAAAGCTGGACATGTTCCACCGCTTGGACACCAGTAGAAAACAGAGAAAAAGAAAGTTAAGAGTACTTAAGGGTGGGCTAGCACAGTTGCCCCTGTCCCTGACTGTAGTACCTGATATGGCTAAAGGAACGGAGGCTGCCCTGGTTCAAGAGTGTCCACTTAAACTGGTCACCTCTTCCTTCAGAGCACCATTAGATATAAGTTGTTGTGGTGTTAACTGTTGTCTGTGACTGGTTCAGTGACACGGTTCTAATGTGACACTGGGGGGAAGTGGGTCATTGGTCGATGATGACAGCGAGTTTGCTGTGACAATAACGAGACCTGATTGGTCTTGTTTGGACTCCTAACCCAGGGTTCCCTGAATGATGCAGGAGGACCATTAGCACTTTACCCTGTGATTTTACCACTGCTTCTATCAGATGGTATTCCCAGATTTAAGTCAGTTACCTGAGAGACCGGCCTGGATACAGTACAGGATTTCAAACCAGATATTTCACACCTCGATGACTCTCAACCTCAACTCAGACACAAACAGTAATCAGCAGCTCTGCTCTCACTTTTATGTGGTACAACAGGACATCACGCTCTGCATAGTCCAACCCAAAAGGCAAACAACAGTCCGTTTACATTAACAGTCTCTTGTAACAGTCTGCAGCAGTTTGACAATCTACCTACGATCCTGCAGCAAGTTAGCGTCTCGCCTTTACACCAGTGCTGTCGAGGCACTATTAATATTTACAACCTGTTGGCCTCCACTCTCTCCTGAACAAGTTGTGGATTTGGCACCGATTGTACATAAAAACCAGGTGATCATGTAAGGTTTTCGAAAGACTGTTCAGTCGCAAGGATGTGTGTACCAGCTTGCAGTGGGTGAGAGAGTGAATGGCAAAGGAACAGTCGCCCACACCAGTCTAGCACCACAGAGGGACTGTCTAACAAACCCTGCTAGACATCCATCTGGTCTTGGCTAAAAAGCACCATGGAAGTTCCAGTCACAAGTGCGTACTGCCAAACAGGTTGGGATTATTTCCAGAAAAACTGTACAGAAGTATGGCTGGAAAAGCCAGTTAAGAGATATGCTGGAGAAACAGTCTCTAACACTCCTAAGAAAATGTTTTTTTTTTTTAAAAAAGATTAAAACTAGTCAGCACCTCAGACTTTGTAATCATTCAGATTTAGCGCCTGAGTGTGTCTGAGTGCACGACACACGAAACACAGTGTAGGTCAGGCGACTGCAGAGGAGACGGTCCTCTACTTGTAAAGAAATCCTGAGTCACCCACACAGACAGACAGACAGACAGACGGAAAGATGAGGCGACTGTCACAGACACAGCACACCTAATGACCAGTGACTGGCAGCCTTGAAGTCAAGCAGCTGTGCAGAGCGATTTCAAGAAGTAAATCCGGCACAAAACCAACCAATAAACAGCATTTGCTGACTCTGTGGAATCAGCCCGGCTGATCCAGCCGCTGCTGTAGACGTCAACAGTCAAGGTGAGATGAGGACGACCACGCTGAGCAGAGTAGCACACAGACCTACATATACAATGGGGAGGGGGGGAGACAGGTGACCTGAAACAAACCCTGATTTTCAGGGACTGCTGAGCTCCGCAAAGATAAGGAGCGTCTAACAAAGAAAAAAACCTGTCGGAAGAAGGAAGTCAAAGACAAACCAGGTCTGGTGCCTCCTACACACTAAACACAAACTATGAACAAATGGAACAGCACCGGTTCTTAAAAAAATTGAATAAGAGAAGTCTGAGAACTTTACATCTCCGTCTGTCTGCAGCTGCTGCACGTTGCTATAGCGACAGACATTAAAATAGATGCCTGTGGAGGACAGTCCTGACAACGGCAAATTTCTTAAGACGGAAAGATAACTGATTCAACCAATCACAAAGCAGCAATTATCAGCCGCACCAACAAGCTTTTTTTTTTTCTTTCCACACAATAACAGGAAAAACTACACAACCCCCAGGAAAAAAAAAATCAATAGGTTTCAGGAAATGATCAAAGTTTGACTCGCGTCGCGCCAGCCATAAAACCCAATCAATGTTGACATCCCATGTCGGCTGCATGCAGAAGATTCACTTCAGAGAATGTACATATCTTGTATCTATGATGTTGGAAAGAGAAGAAGAAACTTCTCCGGTGAGTGTGTGAAAAAACACAACATTAACTTTTAAGAGACACAAACTGATGTAAAGAAACAGTGCATTAAAAAAATCCTCGTTACTCTGCACAGCAGATAACAAAGACCATGCAAAAGAACCGTAACAAAGAGTCTGTATTCACGCAGCAGAAAAAAGTGCTAAGAGTCTTTTAGTCAACGCTCCTAATATCTCTCAAAGTTCCTTCTTTTTTTTAAAAAAAAAAAAAACACCGAAAGTGACTTTTTTTTGGTTTTATGAGTATTTAGCTGATATTTCATGAAATTCCACCTGAAATTAAATTAAAATGTTCAAATAAGATACACGTTAGGATTTAAACAGCCACAGACTGTCCGGTCTTTCATCCCTCCTCTCCTCTTTCTGGCTCTCCGTCCATCCACTCCCTTTAAAACGTGCTTCTCCTCTTCCGCTCGATTAATTCACAAAGTCACTGCCGGCAGCTCCTCTTCATCTCTCCTCTGCTCCGTTTGACTTCCTCCTCTTCTCCTTCTCCTCCTCTTCCCTTCTCAATATTGTTCTCTCTTTCAGCAGATGGTGAACTGTCAGTGCTGCCAGGATGGACAATGGCACTCCTTCATTGCGCTCCTCTTCTCCCCTCACGTCTGTCTCTCATTCCCACTTTTCCTTCCACTTCTGTCTGTTAGAGGAACAAGCGCGCTGTCTCTCCTCCCCTCCTCCCAGTCTGGGTGGGTGATGCTGGCTTCCATGCTCTCTCTTTCTGTCTCTATCTCTCTCCCCCACTCATACATACACAAACACACACACACACACGCGCGCACAAACAACACACTCAGCTGCTGCCTCTGCCCTCCCCAACTCTCTCTTTTTCTCCCATCCTACCTCCTTCCTGTTTCCTCCCCTTCCCCCCATCTGCTCTCTGCAGCATCAGTCATTTAGCACTGTTCATGAGTATATGCACACAATGATGCTACGCTCCTGCACATTAATGCACACACTTGAAAGGGAAATGGGAGATGAGGGGGAGGCAGGGGAGGGCTGGGATGGAAAAGCATGCGTGTGCATGTGTGCACTTGTGGGGAGTAGAGCTTGTCCATGTTGCCTATTCAACGCTCCTCCCTTGTTCATGTTTGGTAACCTGAGAGACGGAGTGAAAGCGGAGAAAAAGGAGAGCTGGAGGATGGAGACAGAAAGGGGAAGCGAGTTTACCTCCCCTCTCTCCCCTCTGTGCGCTGAAAAGAGCGTAACATGAGGTCACTGTAACATATCTCAATGGTAAGTTGAAAAAAAAAAAAAAAAAAAAACCCACAAAGAAACACAACACTGAGATTGAGTCTGAAATATACCTATGTTAGTCCGAGTCTGAGAGCAGGTTAATGTGAGCAAACATTTGAACAAGTGGATGATTTTGTTAGTGTGGCAGCAGACAGTGCAGGTCTCAGAGTCGGGTCAAGACGCTCCGGTTATCTGATGTGAAGGCAGCGGTGCAGAAAGCAGAGGAAACCACCCAGAGAGCATCAGTGGGACAATCACAGTGGAGTGCGGAGTCCTCACATGACTCCCCCAAACAAAAGTAGCTGCAGTACTACATCTGGCCACTACACCATCCAGGAGTGCACTCCAGGACACAGAGTTTTAGTGTCACTTAAGGTAAAACTTGTCACTGACTGGTGAGGACAGCTCCCTCCACCCAGAGTCTGCACCATACCTCCAACCAATGAACACAAGACACACAATGGCTTTGGGGCTGGCATAAAGGCAATCTTCATTTGTGTGGGGAAAATTTATAATACAAATAAAAAAAAGAAAAAAAACGCTGCAGACAATGGTCCATTGTGCCAATAGGAAGAGAGGATATTGCAGGGGGGGTTTTATAAGGTAAGAATGATTTTAAGAAGCATAAACTGCTTAAGCTTAAGACACTACACACACAAGTGCAATTAAATATTTTTGTAAAATAAAGCATTTGTTTGAATAATCATAAATTATTTCTAAGGTTAAATTGGTTTGGGGGTAAAGTTAAACATCATGGTAATAGTGACTATTAAGTGTTTTTAGAGGGTAAATATAAATTTGGGATGTCCGATAATATTGGTCCGATATCAGCCACCTCTTAATATCGGAGTGTATCAGTATCGGTTTTTCCACCGATATTCAAAACCTGATGCTGCAAGTACCCTGCACTTCCTCATGGGGCACTGACACTGACCCGCGCAATGAATGATGCCACAACAATGAGCGACGCTACAGTAAATAGAGTTTTTTGTGGATAAGAAAGTTGTAATTCGTAATAACTGAGAGCTGGTCATGTGAGGGTGAGGGGTAAGATTTTAACATTTTCTAACTCGGCGTTTTTATGCTGCGGAGTAAAGCAAAACATGGAGTGGACTCGTGGAGTGAAACAACAACGAAGCTGCAGAGTTCATTATCCTGGATAACCAGTTGATCACTCCTGTTCAGGACGCTGGATTTACGAAACGCGTGGAGTTTCTCGAACCATGTTATGTCATGACTATTTGTATTCAAAATAAGTACTGTAATTTCCGGATTATAAGCCGCACCCAATACATTTTTTAAAGGAAAAAAAACCCGCACCTGACTATGGCGCATTCTTTTTGCAATTTCCATGATGAGGGTCAGTTTATGCTAATTTTATTTATGTACAAAGCACGTTACAGTACATTAAACTTCTTCTTCTTCTATGGTGTTTATTGGCGGTTGTGACTTGCGTCTTCCTCAACACCACCTGTCTCACTCTTACCTTTTCTGCTCAAGTGCCCCTGGTGGTCATTAGAAAAAATGCATACATTAGCAACATCTCTACATAAGCCGCATGGGTGAAATTGTGACAAAAGTTGCGGCTTACAGTCCGGAAATTACGGTAATAAGCATTTTTCGGACATTTTCCAGTGAAACGCTGTTCAGTGCCGTCTGTTTCCGACAAAATGGTAAAAAAAAATGAATGTGGCATTTTTTTATAAATGACATTGAAGTAGCGTGTTTATGTTGTTCACAGTTATTTACAGAATGCCTTTAGTCTGGTATCACGATAATTCAGGGGAAATCACCTGCATATATTGGTATCGGTTAATATCGGTATCGGAAATGAAGTGTTTGGGCAATATCAGCAGTATTGGCAAATGTTAATATCGGACATCCCTAATATAAATTCTTCTACATCTATAAAGACTCTGGTTAGATGAAGGATTGAAATTATTACAAAAAATAGCGTATAACATTGTTTTAGGCCTATTTTTGTATTTTAATGGTTGTTATTGGAGTCCACAAATCGTACTCATTCTTTATCTTTTTAAAAAATAAATGTACACAATTAATATTATACCAGGTGAACACACAGTGAGGGTGAGGAGCAGATTGATGTGTTTGAGCCGTAACCTAAACCTAAATGTGGTCACATTGCATTGAAACATGCCGACCCTTTAGCCAGTGTGCCATGGTGCTTTCTTTATTGCTTGGTTGTATCAAGTGAAGGTCTTACCATATAATCCATGGGCCAACAGGGGCTGCCTGTATTCCTAAAAACACCAAAGTGCACATCAACACACGATTAATGTCAAACAAACCTCAAGGAGCAAATCACAGCACAATCCTGTGATGCCAGGTCAGCCGCTTGACTCCCAACAGGCATGGTGACATTAGACGCAATAAAAAAAAAAAAAAAAAAAAAAGCATGATGTATAGATATAAATGTGGCACTTGATTGATGAAGAAATGGAGCCAGTAGGAAAGGGTAAAACAAAGTGGAAGTTGGAGAGAGTGGGAGAGGAAACAAATGCGATAAGAGGACGACAACAATCCAGTGTGCATGTTGAAACACACTGTGGAATGAGAGGAATCAACAGCACGGGGCGCATGTGTAGGATGTTTGTGTCTCGGCTTGTCCAGGGCAAGTGTACGTTTTTTTATGTGAGGTGTGAACAGAACAAAACCTCCGACAAGTCAGTTTTTATGAGATGACACAGACCGAGGTGCGAGACGGAGGGACAGGTCTGGTTCTAATGCAAACACCGCTGGGTCCGACTGTCTGTTAGTATCTGGCCTTTTCCTTTTAGGAAGACACTCACCCTGGAAACTGTCAAACATCATGTTGTACGATTAGGACAGGACGAAAAGAGTGTGTCTTCAGGTCAACATTTGAGAAAATCTACAAATGAGTGGTGTAAAAAAAAAAAAGACTATTTTTGTCCAGAAAGAGTGGGAATGAAGATTTGATTTGCTGGGCATTTAGCAGGAGGCCTTTCTGATAGTTTAATAGTTCACTGTGCACACAGTAAACATGTGAGCTGGCTATTTTGGGTTGTACAACCCCCTCTGCACCCACACCTCTCCTAACCAACCTCCCAACCCTTCAAACCACACACACCCATCTCTATCTCCTTCCATTATTCTCTTGCTCCGGCCAAATACGTTCTGCCTCTCTCCTACACCCAACCAAACTTTGCTGTTGCTCTTATACTTGACAGGTTTTCTTCAGGTTTTCTTTTACAGATTTGTTTTCAAATTTCAGGACTTTATCAGCACGTACAGTCTGGCTCACCAGGATTAATTACCTAGAATTGGAGCAAATGTGTAAAATAACTAGTCTATCTATTATAATTACTGTACCATAAACCAGTGTTGCCCAACTTTTTGCGCCACGGACCAGTTAAATGTCTCGTACTATTTACACGGACCTGTCATTAAGTTGTGGCAGATAAATTATAATAATAAAATTACATTTCCGGTGTTCTGAAATATTTTCCTACCTATAAAATCTTCCTACCTGAATCAACTGTGCATGGGCACAACAAGAATTTATCAAGTGCACAAAGTCTATAACTTTCTCCTAACAGACCGGTATAAAAAGTTAGAATCTTGTATCAATGACTCTGTGTCATTGTGAGTTTATTGTTGTTGTCTTCACTGAGAAAATATTTCCTAATCAGATACAGTTGCATTATTGATGATGGAATCCTAGCCATTCTATTGGTCAGTTCTTTTGTCGATAAGGGTATGGATCAAGTGGAAGTAATAGACAGATGAGGACAAAAGGAAACATTATTTCACTGCGGCCCGGCACCAATTCACCTACGGACCGGTAACGGTCCCCGACCCAGTCGTTGGGGACCACTGCCCAAAATTATATTCTCCAAGTTTATCAATAAATCATATTATATCTACTAGGGTTTACTTCAGTAAATATAAACTATATCTGTTGGAGAAACAGACAGACACCTGGAAGGTCACACATTCTGAATAAATTGACATTTTGTGCAAAATTATTATTTGATGATTAAATCTGTCCTTTCAGGTCAACTGTTTATTTATATTATTATGTCAGCTTCAAAACCTTAAGTCTGCCTCAGGCTTAACAGAATCAGTAAAGACATTTTCATGTCACTGGGTCAACGACACACACAGATCAGATGAGCTGAGATCCTTAATCTCATTTTACTGCCTGGCAATAATTGCCGAGATGCAGATAACAGGGGTAATGCACAGTCCATGACACCAAAGACTTAAATGTCAAAGTCGAGCTATAGTCGTGGCCTAATCCAAACTACTCCAGCACTGTGTGAACTAGGCGTACACTTTTATGGCTTTAGTTTTGTTTTTGTAACACCAAAGCAACAAGTACTTTCAATTCAAAGGACTTAAGCTGCGGTTTACGTGGGCTACTGAGCACTGAGCATGTTGTGCTTGACTTCACAACCCAGGAGGAAAGAGAGCAGCGCCCAGGTCCCATTGTGTAGACGTAGAGACGGACATGACTGCATATTGAGACCTCAATGTTTCCAGAGAGAAACAGAAGCACACAATGCTCAGAACTGGCCTCAAACCAGCAGACATTTTGTTCCACCAGGCTGCCAAGAATTATGCTCTTAAAGGTTTGAGTAAATTTCTTATATCGATCTATTATAATTAATAACTAGGTCATATAGTCATATCATACTCTAGGAGTCATTAGCCATTCATGGTTAAATAAATAGCGTGCTATTGTTTTGCAAGTTATTTTCAAGTCAACCGGAGAACTTTTGTCTCGACTCAGTCCTACAACTACATCCCGATACGAAACAACGAAATCTACCTCTCATATGTGGTCTGTGTTTCCCATTTGATATAATAAGACACAAATAATCCCTATGTCTTCCTGTTTAGTCAACTGTGTCTCTGAGGCAGCTCAGTTTCAACCTGCGATATAAAGTATTTCAAATACAAGCACGATCTTTTTCGAGACGTTTCTCAACTTACATCCTTAGAGACTGTGTGTGTGTGTGTGTGTGTGTGTGTGTGTGTACAAATCTGTCAAAGTGACATAACATTCAAGTGTCACTCTAAGCCGTCAGTCAAGTCTGATCTGATAGGAGTGGAGCAGAACTGGACAGATTCAATAAATTTTATCACCTGGAGTTTGGACTGTTGATATTGTGACAGTGATGCCTGGCATTTGTGTCCCAACGGTCTATACACATAGACACACATGCACAGTATGTATGTGTGCTTTGTCCACTCGGTCCAACTCTTAGCAATGTCTTAAAAGACCGTTCTGTCCTTTGTAATTGTCCTTTCTGATTTACTTAAAATATTGTTATTTATACATACAATCCATTTAGTCTCAAACCTTCGGCGCGCGGGCTATTTGCGGTCCGTGAAATGATATTTTGTGGCCACCTTGAAATGAAAATTCAACGTTCAACGCCCCACAAGTTTTATAAAGGAGTTTCACTGCAAGTCAACAATGCCGGTAATGTTCATGTTGGACGCACACAATGGCAAAGTGGACTCTACTTTGTTGCACTATTCACTTTCTGCTGGGATCTACACTTCAGACCATCTCAGTAAATGTCTTTTCACAGATTAATGTAAATAATATATAGTAAGTTTTTATATTTTTAAGATTTTCTCTCCACGTTTTGTTGCAAAATCCTATAGTTGTCATAACCCTGACATGAAATCCTCAGACTTCTTCTGGTTAATGTCCCGTTGAATTGTTATTGGATTTCTCTACATATCTGCACTGTTGTTTAACACGGAATTTATAGGAAACTTTATAAAACACAATTTTTTTTCTTTTATATTAAAATCATCCACTTATTGCTGCTCTAATTCAGGGGTAATAAGGACATTGTGATTGACATACGGTGCAGGAAATTATTTTAAATTAAGAGCCTCATGAAAGCAACTCTCCACATGTTCCTAAAACCAACATTAAGCTGCACAGGAGTGAATAAAATCCAAGCAACTTTAGCACATTTTGATTGGCATTCTTTGCTACATTAACTGCACAAAAGGAATCGAGCTCATAAAAGGTGTGGATTACACCATGCAGTTTCAAAGAACTGAAAGATTTTGTTCCTGTTGTCGTCGTATTTAAGGATGTTAATTTATCTTCACTAATCACGATAATGATACCATGACTAACCTGTGAATTATTAGGTTAGGTTATGTATATATATATATAAAAGGACATATATGCATATATGAATAGATATGTTACAATATCTCTATTAACATTACTTAAGTAGAAAGCTACACAGTGACTGAATATCATGAATAGTCTTAAAAAATTAGAACAAAAAAATTTAGAACAGCACAAAAGTGCAATGCCTGAGGTAATTCCTTACAACTACACCAAGATGAAACATTGACGGTGCTGATATAAGCGAACATTTTCCCTCATTACTGGGGGCTGTTCCTGACCTGAACTATGAGCCTGAGGTCAGAGGATGTTGGTTTAGGTAAAGAAAAGTAAACCCTGATATGTGACCCAGTTCACAAAAGCTGGTGAACTGAATTAGGCCGCACGTTGGCCAAACTGTATTGAAAATGGGCCAATGTGTTTATGTGTTACTTCCCTATTTTAAAATTGTGACTGTTTACATTTAGAAATTTCTAATAATAAACCTAACTCTTTCCTACTGTAAGAATTATCATTTAGATATGAAGCTGATGGCTAAACGCTAAGTAGGGCTGTCCAATATTATTTCCCGATATCCGATAAGGCCGATATTGTCCCAAAACGTAATTTTACGATACTGATATGGACTTATACTAATATTTGCCGCAGTTTCCCCTCAAAACTGTGGTAAACAATGCAGAATCCCGTATATGATTCCTGTTAGGTTAGCCAAACCCAGGTAAGTGTTATCGGATTTCACGCAATAATAATATCGCGTAATTATCGATAATATGAGATATTAACCCAATATTATCGGACATCCCCTCGACCTAGGTTTATGTCTATTTTATTACAAACTTTCTTGTTTGACCGATTGACAAACAAACATGTCAGACGTTGATCGATTGGCAGTGACTTTTACCTCGTCGAATCCCATGGAAAGTTCGAGAAATTACTGTCAGTCCAAGTGTTGGACTCTTTCACTGCTTTGTGTTTCTATGAACAACTACTTACAGTAGGTCTGGACGACTGTCTACGTAGGACTAACAACTCTGGGACATACATGTCCACTGGTAACTCTGGCGCCACCATGGAAATATCACTGTTAAACACCTTTAAGTATGTGTCCTTGTTGGGATTAATTGACGTAAAGCACGTTTCTACCATGACCCCCCCCCAAAAAAAAGTGTGGTCAACTTTGACGAACTCACCAGTTTCTTCTTCCTCTCTTTCCCTCGACGTGTCCCTCCTGACCACACGGCGGCTACGGCAACAAACTTCTCTCCACTCTCATCTAAGGGGAACCGGAGACGTCGTTGTTTTTCCGCCTTTTAATATCAATTCCAAACTTCTGACAACTCCGTCGCTTTGAGGCTAAACTTCTGCTTCTTCTTCTTTACTCTCCCTTTCCTCGCCTTCCTCCTCCTCCCCTTCCCTCCCCCCTCAGCGGTCACGACAGAAGCCACTTCCGCGAACAAATGGTAACGTCATCTGGCCGGGGATACTGTCTCTGTGTCTCTGTGTCTCTGTCTACGTGAGTGAGTGGGCGGCTCGTTTGGCCCTGTTTTTGCACCTGGTCCATTCGAGGTAAATTGCGTAAAAGTGGACGTCCCGTCAGACACGCGCGCGCGCCAGCAGGCGGACACGCGCGCCCACAAAAGACAGGTTGTCATGTTTTCTGAGTACTTTACATAAAAATAGTACAATTCCTACTGCTTCCACTTGGCCTAAATTTATATTTTACAAATAAATGTACAATCCTGGTCATCTAGTCCAGACATGGGACAATATTTTGACCAGCAGACCAATTTTGACAGGATTTGACAGATTAGATTAGATTAGCAAGAGTTTTATTGATCCCTAAGAGAGTAGTCATTGAAAAAGTTAAGTCTGGAACAGCTTACAGCAGTAAAATCACCCAAAAGATGAATACAATAGAGTACAATACACTTAAAGACAAGTGGGTTAGTAGGTTAGTAGTAGATAAATAGGGTTAGTCTTATTAGTATTAGTAGATTAGTGGGTTTTAATAGTTGTTGTGTCTGGTGTCAGGGACGATTACAATATGAATACAATTACAAATGTAATTTCCGAAGGATACTCCTGAGGTATTAATAAAGTTATGTCAATCTATCTATCCATCTACTGTATATACACACATATGAATATATGCATACAAACATATACAGTATGCATAATATTATCAAAAAACAAAAAACAGATTAATACAGGATCTTAGTTATATCTTGCATATATGAATACAGACATTCATACTTACATATGAATCATACAGGCATAGATGTACAAATATACACTAAAATATATATAAACATACTTATACAATATAAAATATTAAGACTAAGACTTAGACTACCTTTATTGTCATTGCACAGAAACACGAAAGTGAGTCTGGCAACGAAATGTCGTTGCTCGGCAACCGGAGTACACAGTGTTCGATACAAAGCTTATCAACCAAGTGGTAACAATTATTTGAGATATTGTTACAATATATACAGACCAAATATGAACATATATATATAGAATATGGGGGCCTTCACTTCGGCCCAGAGGTATTGTCTCTGTCCTTGGTGTAATACTCCAAGGTACACCTCGTGGGCAAGTTCAAATCCCCGTTAGGGCGGCTGACTTTCAGTGGGATCACCGGTACAATGTGATTTGGGTGGCAGTTGTGGAGACTGCTGCCCCTGCAATCCTGGATGGACTGATAGAATATAGTGTGGCCTAGCGGTTAACGAAGTGGACTTGAACTTCCTTGGGTAAAATGTAAAGCCATGGAAAGACAACCCTAGATAGACAGTTTACTCTCACAGCATTGGCCCGGGGGCCAAGATGTGGCTAGGTCCGGCACTTAGTCCTGCTGCATCAGTGGAGGCCTAGTGGTTGAGGAAGCAGACTTAAGTCTGCAAGGTTCAATTCCACCTGGTACCAGGTTGCCACTGACGTGTTCCAAGCTTAGCACCTCAACGACCTACATAACTTCTGGTGCACCTGCAGGACAAGGCAATATGATGTAGTGTGATTTGGACGGCAACCTATAACAGATAAGTGGAAGATGATGGATGAATATATAATTAATGATGTTGTATTGAAATATAATAGTACAGTATGAAGCATTTGTGTAAATTATGATAAATAGGAAGTAGAAGTCATGCAATAAAGGCTTGAATGTTTTCTATGCTATCTATTAGAGAAATGCGGGCGTTGTCAGGAAAAGGCAGAAGTGTAATGATAATATAAGTTTATGGTATAATTTAGAAAAGTTTGGTGGGCCGAATTCAAATGACAAATGGGCCACATCTGGCCCTCGGACCATAGTTTGTCCATTACTGCTCTTAACTGACCCAATTTTCTATTCCTATATGAATCTATGACCAATGCAAACGTTGCCAGTGTCTCTGCAACTACAGCTGCACCAGATACACTCACCCACCATTACTTTAGTCTGCCAACATGAGCAGGCTTCTATTAAGGCCACAGTCAGGAAAATATATCAACAACAAACTTGCACTTTAATAGGAGCCTTGGTTCAGCCCGGGCCGCAGCGGAAACGGGTCGCGATCCTTTTATAGAGAGAAGACACATGAATGTGTCACAGGAGGACACAGACCTGGTTGTATGTTTGGTCACAGTGACTCACTGACACACTGTCACCCTTTACTGGAACATGTTAAATAAACCAGGGTTCATGGAAGCGCTGACACCTGAGCTGTCACACTGAGAAGGACCAGAGCACAGACCAGAGGCCAATGAAAACAATATATTCAATTACAGTAGCAGGTAAATAAGTGGGAAGTATTTCCCCAATGATTTACAACAACATTTCCAAACAGATTAGTGTGCTTAAAAATGTTATTTCTGTGACATAAAAAAAACCTCACAATTCCTCAAAACTAGTTATATTGTAAACCTTTTATCTGATACAGGCTGGAGAAAAATAAAAATTGTATTTTTTTTCTTTTCTTCAGAAAAGCAGTGTGTTTCCTGTAACCTTTGTCACTGCAGGTGAATAATCAAATCACAGAAGTGTACACACAGCAAAAGAGAACAGCTGAGTTGGCGATGCTTCTATTTCTCTTAACTCACTTCTTGTTTTGTTTATTTTTAGACCCAGTTTAAACATGAAAACATACGCCACCCACAGGAGAGGGAATCAAGTGTGTAGGAACGAGAAGATGCACTTTGCTCCTCCATCCAGTAGGGGCAGACCCTTTTATCTGTCTTTTGTTTATAACGAAAAGGAACTCGCCGTCTGTTTTTAAAGCGTCCAGTAAAACCAGTCTGACTATATATATTATTTGTATATATTTATTGCCAAACTAACAGTGTTTATTAACGCATAACGTCTCGTTTTCGACAACTTCCGTGATTGTAAGAACACACGATCCGCCTCGTAATTCTCATTGGCTGTTGTACATTCCCCGGGGGCGTATCTCGTTTGTGATTGGACAGATGCCGAGTCCCGGCGAGGGGTACGTGATGACGTACGGAGAGCCAGTGGGTTAGAAGTGCTCTTCGTCTTTCAAGACTTCAGCGTTAGGTAATACATGTTTACTCTTCACGTAATGTTTTTCTACGTAGCGAATAAGGAGTTATAAAAAATATGTGTGTTTATTGAGGCGATAATACACTGCTTTCCACCTGACACGGAGACTTTGCTGCTGCGTTTATCGTTTATTTTTTTCCTCTTGGACGCCGGTAACCGGTGGACACTTACGCCAGTAACCGGTGGACACTGACAGTATGTTACGTCTGTTGTATTGTTGTTTTAACATTAGTAATCATCACACACCCAGACTGATGCTTCTTACATGGATATTAAGAATACACTGTGTCATAAATGTTGACGTAAATGAATGTAGGGCTGCAGTTTCAACACTTACAGAGTAGTCACATTTTATAACCGTGTTCTTGGTATTTAAACTGTATTTAGTATACTTACTTATAGTATTACTCTAGTAAAAACCAATGAGCTTCAGTCCATGATATTTAACTTTTTAAACTATTGAGAGAACTGTTTGAATGGCTTTCAATATTATTCTAAATTATGTTGCAATTGCACATATTGCACAATGTATTAAAATACTCTATCTAAAATACCCTTCCTTGTTTTTCCCCAGGTATACCCAGGCTGAAAAAAAGTTATACCAGAGAAGAGGAATTGATATTCTTTCTTAATTCAGAAAACAAGGATGTGTTTTCTTAATGTTGATGTAAGAATGAAATATATACATATATATATATACATATATAAATATATATACATATATATTATGGTTTTAGTGTCACAATAAATGTTTATTTATTAACTTCTAAAGACAAAGGATTCAATCTGAAAATACAAGGTTTGACAACTTTCGCTTCATTTGTCTCTCAGCTTTGAACTACCCAGGTTGAGCCGAGCAGCAGTGCGTGTGAAGAGACTGTCAGCTCACCTCAGCAGAGCAGCGATGACCACAAACCACCACAACCCCAGTCCTCCCCCTGCAGCCAGTGGGGACGTCAGCACTGCAGCCATTCTAATCATTGGTGATGAAATACTCAAGGTAAATGTGAGGGATTTAGAGTCAGTCTATGTGCATAATACCTGGTATAAATGTCATGATATCACTGCGCGGTTAATCTGAATGTCACACCAGCTGGAGTTGTTCACTGCTCAGTTTTAATGTGACTAAGATACGACCCAGATGAGTGCTGTGAACCTTTTGCTGCTGCAAGCAACAATGGGATGAGAGGGGATGAAGAAAAAATTTTACCATCTTGCTAGTACATGCAATGATGTATGGTTAAGAGCAGGGATTCTTAACCTTTTTGTCACCGAGGACCAATTTTTTTAAATAATAGCAGTTTAAAATTTTCGCGGCCCAACTTTGGGCCGGGGCCCAATGGTTCAGAATCCCTGGTTAAGAGACACTACCAATAGGCAGAATAAGGGGGCAGAGCTGGAGGTGGAGGAGTTAAAGATGCTGCTGTGATTCTTTTTAGGGGTGACTAGGATGGACAGGATCAGGAATGAGGACATTAGAGGGACAACACAGACAGGAAGGTCCTTGAGATGGAGCTACCAGGTAGGAGACCAAGAGGAGATTGATGGATGCAGTGAGGGAGGACATGGAAGTAGTTGGAGTCTTAGTAGAGGTTGCAGGGAACAGGGGAAGATGGACGATGATTCCCTGTGGCAACCCCTGAAAAATGGACAAACTGAAAGGAAAAGAAGAAACAAGAGTTGCTAATACATACCCTGTAGTACAATAAAAAAAAAAACAGAATATATTTGATATTCCTATTTCTAGGGATATACGATAATATTAAAAAAAAATTCACTTAATTTCTGACAACTATATAGGCCTGGTGAAATTTATATTTGTACAAATCAGTGTATAACAATAATTGAGTGAGTTGCAATGCTGCCATCTTGTGACTTACACTCTTACATACAGCCATTCATCCCCAAAACTATTTTTGGCCAAACTCAGGCATTGTGTTATCAGATTTTTTCACATATTATAATAAACCAACACAATATTTAGGCTGATAATATCGTCTGTCCAATAATTAGCATCCCTATTTATGTCTTTACTTTCTTGTCCTCATTTTTTCTTCTATATTGAATTAATCTTCATGTGTCCAGGGTCACACTATTGACACCAACAGTGGGTTTCTGACTCAAGCCCTGAGGAAACTTGGAGTCTCTGTGCAGAGGATTACAGTCCTACCAGACATCCAAGAGGTCATTGCCAAGGAGGTGGCGCTGCTGTCCCCTCAGTACACGCATCTCATCACCTCAGGAGGCATCGGCCCCACCCACGACGATGTCACCTTTGAAAGCATCGCCATGGCGTTCCAGGAGGAGTTGGTGGTCCACCCGGAGCTGGAACAGCTGGTGAAACAGTTCTTTGGGACAGTGGACAAAGACAGCGCTGTGATGAAGCTGGCCACGGTGCCACGCTCTGCCAAACTCAACTATGGAACCGATCCACAGACGGGGAAACAACTGCGCTACCCACTGGTGAGTGTGTGAAAGGCAAAGCACAGATTAATTGTGTATTTCCACCAGTGTCGGGCGAATGAAGGACTTCCAATTTTATTCACATTAAATTCCACTTTAATGGGTAAAGCGTAGCTGCCAAATGCACTGGTTTATGTCATTCAAGTGAAAGTGAAAGTGAGATTAAATGAGGTTCAATGCAGGACTAATTCAGAGAGTGCAGCTAATTTTTTAAAAACACCTTCAGTTGATTGAACAACATAATGTTCCATAAAGCTTATAGCCATTGTATAAAAAAATGGGAAATAAAGTTCTTCAAACAGATTCAAGGTGAAGGAAAAATATATGTATGCTACAGTAAAAATCTGACTATTTAATTCATTTAGTTTAATCAGTAGTGAATGCTGGAGGTGATGGTAAAGTTAGTGGATTAATGTAACATCCATTCATTTTCACCCAGTTATTTGTTACCAGGTCAACAGTCTCCATCACTGCTTCGAATCCCATTGCACTGCACCTTTAATCCTGGGGGTAGTGAGCCCCCTGGAGGCCAACCTCACTAACTAGGATTCAAACATGCCCAGTAGGTGAACCCTGTAGTTACACACGGATGACAGAGACATTGGCTCTGGGCTAAAGTGAGGGTCACGCTCTAAAGGTGGCTTATTCTGATTTGATCAAAATAATCCACCACAATAATACCTGGTAACTAAATCCTTATGTAATTCTAATTCAATCGCACCTCTCCTCTGTTTACAGATCAGCGTACAGAATGTATTTGTATTTCCCGGGATTCCTTCTCTAATGGAGAAGGCCTTCAGAGGACTGGAGCATCTCTTCACTTCGTCTGCGATCACCTTTCACACCAAAGAGGTAACGTTCAGAGCAGATTTTAACTGAAATGTTTCTATGTTGAAATGTTATCGCAGTGTCATAAAGACTCATCAGAGACTGTGGAGGAGAGGTGAAGAATAGAGTGGAGTCAGGATGGAACAACTGGAGAAAAGAGTCAGGAGTGATATGTGATAGAAGAGAGTCAGCTAAGGTGGAGGGAAAGGTTTACAGGACGGTGGTGAGAACCAGTCATGATGGATGGATTAGAGACACTAGGGATAGGTAGAAGACAAGAGACAGTGCCGAAGGTGGAGGAGTTAAAGATGCTGAGACTCTCTTTAGGAGAGACAAGGATGGACAGGATCAGGAATGAGGTGATTAGAGGGACAACACAGACAGGAAGGTTTGGAG
>JAFBJS010000649.1:115705-144491 GCA_016785265.1 Paraplagusia blochii | reverse complement strand
TGTAATTGCTTCAAATACTTTGACGAAAGCAAAGTTTGTAAGAAAAAAAAAAAAATTCAATCATTATTTCTAACCTTGTCAATGTCTTGATTATATTTTCTATTTATTTTACAACTCATGGTGGTGAACCAAACCACTGAACGGTAGTAAGGCTAATATATATATATATATATATTTGTATATATACATATATATATATATATATACATATACTGTATATATGTATATATACATATTTATATTGAAATATATTTGTATTTACACACATAGAAATTTATATACAATGTATTAACTGCGGAAAGTGTTAATGCAAGTATGTGTGTGTAGATATATTCCCATATAAATAAAGTATGAAGTACTTATATACACATATATCCATATTTATGTGTGTATTTGTGTGAAAAAAAACTCCTGAATGTCCTCACTCTGCGCTGAACTCAACCTTTCATTTGCCCCCTCGTGGTGCAGTTCTCCCCACGCACCTCAAGGGCGCGTTGTTCTCACACTTTCCATTTAGCAGCAGTGATTACAACAAATTACCATCTCTGTTTCCAGACATGATTGAATCCAGGCTCATCGATCTCCCCCTCCCTCCCCGCCTGTAGATTAGTCCACGCCGTGCAGCGTGGATCGATACCGGCCGATCTAATAAAGCGGGTCGCTTATGAGGCCACCGCGGGGCTGTACACACTGTTACACCAGCAATTACCAGCTTGTGCCCGCGGCCTTTCACACCCCTAACTTATCTCTGCTGGCTCCACTGCCTGCTTGATTTATTAATAATAACAGTAATAAAAAAGACAATGAACAGAGGCTCCATAATCACAGAATAAATGTAATGCTGTGTGTTTCGGTGCCCTGATAAACAGACCGGGACATTTTGTGGAATGATGAGCTTTGTGTGCAACAAAATGATTTTACTATATATTTACTCAACAGCAGTAGCCGTCCCACTAAAATACAGGCCATTGCCACCAAAGTTCTGCTTTCAACTATGCCAACTTCCCAAAAAGTTTATTTCAAACAAATAATAACAATATTGAGAATTCATTTTAGTTCATTTAAGCAAATGTTTAACTTCACCTACTTCTCAACAGGTCAAAGAAATTGTATGACTACAAATTATTAGACATATATTTAGGTCAATGATTCCTAGCTGTTGTTCTGTGGTACACTACGAAATTATAACATAGAAACTTAGCCATTTTACACTAATTATCATGGGAAAAAATGATTGCCATGTTATGCATTTTTTAAGTTTTTTTTCCAAACCTGATAATACCTGTCCGCTAGGCGGCAGCAAATGGCTATGAAAACTAAAAAAGAGACAGAACTTTTGATGAATTTTTGTAAGTGACTTTCTTCAATTCCTGCGAATACAGCAGTGTCGTCTTCAAATAAACAACACAAGGTTATCATATCAGATTAAAATAAACTTTTTGTATAATGACAAATATGCCAAGGAACAAACGTGGTTAAGGAACACTGATATAAGTGCCAGCATGTTTGGTACAAATTCAGAATAAGTGGGGACGTTCTATAAAAATATTAGCATAGTTAGGTGATATCGGTAAGATTGATATAGTTGACAATGACATTACGACTGGGTTTTGTTTTTCCAAATATACTGGAACAAACATAAGGTTTCACATATACCTCTAATTTGGGGGCAACAGACAATATGGGCAAAATACAGATATTGGCAAAAAATCAGACATTTCTTAATCCATAAAAATAAGTATATTTTCCTTTTTCATTGCCTTCATGGGCGCAAACTCACTTCAAAGGTAATCTTGTTTTCATCAAACCAGATTAAGTAATGTTTAATTCACATTTCAGATCAACATGACTTCATAGAAAACCTCTGATGCTGCCATCATTTCTCCAGTATTCACTAACAGGCACAGTGAACTTCACCAGGAGGTTTCGCAAAAATCTCACACGGAACACCTTCACAATTTATGTGCATATGTTTTGAATAATACAGACAGAGTAGAAAAAATTGGTGGAATTTGAATAAAGAAGTCTTAAAACAAAGTGTTCTTTGAAGCAGTGGTGACACTAAGAAAAAGAAAAAAAAAAACAAACAACAAAAAACAGGACTCCTCATTTAGATCATGCCTGGCAACCTTTTAAGGGTAGGTGCTTTAAAGTTTGAAGAGCAATAGTCAGATAAAATAAAGCTTGAAATGTTTTAAAAACAACTGATCAAATATTTTTTCCAAGAATAATTTCTATAACATAGAATACAAGCTGTTTATATATGTAAAACAATGTTACAAACACATTATAAAATTGTCCTAAAATACTCTAATCTCCACTTTACACTTTAATATTTAGCTAAAACATAAGCAGCAAAAGAGATGTGGATAAAGTAAAGTTAAATTCAAAAGTTTAATGAAGGTTCAGATACTTAAAATACTATTATACATAGCTATGATCAAAGTATTCACTTAAAATATGAAGTAGCATCGAGCTATTTAACACAGAATACTGCAAAATTATTTTCAACATCAGCATTTTTTAAAGTGAATACAATTAAAGTGATATTAAAAAAATACTATTTTACTTTAAAAAAAAAACAAACAAAACAAAAACAAAACAACAGTCGTTTAAAAACAATAGTTTGATGCTAAAGTATAGACAACGTTTGGCAAAAAACAAAAACGAGACGGTAGCTACTTACCTGAAAGTGACTTCTCAGATGAGAACAGTTTTTGTTCGTGAAAATGAAATAAAACTGAACATTTTTGTAACAAAATCTCAAACATTGGAACAAATATTAGCCACTGTTTACTGACTTAACCGCTAAAGTTAAATTTTTGTTGTCATTAATCAAGCAGCGACGGCGCGTGTGACGTCACACAGGTACGGCAACCCCGCTGGGACAAACCAGACGCGATTCACCTTAGCGGGACGCTAAAGTAATAGCATTTTTTGTTCAGAAAATATCAAAATAATAACATTTTCAAGTATTCTTCTTACATATTCAAGTTTATTAGACATATAGACGAAAGAACCACCTGACATAAAGAAAGAAAACATGAACTGGTGAGTTGTTTTTTTCCCATGTATAAATGAGCAAACAATGATTACAGCGAAAAACAATATGTATATTGTCCTGCTGTTTTGTCATGTAAAATTAAATATAGTATTTCAATTAACCTTGGTAAAACATAGAGGTAAAGAATATAACAAGTGAGTTTCAGGCTCCAGAACTGTCTGAAATGAAAAAGTTGCAATTATATATATATCACCCACATCATAAAACAAATAGTTGAAGAAAGAAACACAAAAGTGCAAACAAGACACTCTTAAGGTTTGGCTGCAGCAACTTCTGTGTCAGCTCAGATAATGTAGAACAACAGCCCTTAAGAAAAAACTTTTTCTCTCTGCGCATATTTACACTTTATTGCCGCTCCAGAGACAGGTCCCACTTCAGCTCGTGAAGGTGCGAATCAACCAACCATTAATATTAATGTAAAAATAAAAGCTGGCTCATGAGAGAGCTTTTGATTGAAAGACACATAATTCCCTGCTTTCCTCCGCCTCCCCCCGTGAGGCCAGGTTGTAACAGAATCCACAGAGTCAACGGTGTGTGTGATACGGACTCAGCATGACTTAAGATCACACTTGGCGTGACTTTGTGTGAAAACATGTGACAAGCTTTGATAAAGGACTGAACTATTTCAAACGCGCCGACGTGAGCCCGCCTTGATGATCGTGGTGCTTTTCTCCAAAGGGCTATGTTCCTAATCCAATTCCTCAGCAGTTCCTGCAGTGTAAAACGAGACCTGAAGCAGCATGAGACAGCAATTCAGGCAATGTCCTAGGAGGGATGCTTAACACGGAGGATGAATAGACACTCTGTTGTCATAGAGAGCATCTGGAGAGAAGAGACTATGCAAATTAGCGACCCGTCTGTGTGTAAAGCCAGCCAACCAGAACAGAGAGAAATGGGATGTTCAGTATTAAAGTGTCATACATCCAGAGTAGATAAAAGAGGAAATGTGAAAAAAGACGACGAACGCGAGGATGAGTAAAAAAGCCGCTTTGCTTCTGCTGCGTAAAGTTTGTCTTACAGTAGCGCAGACATGGCAGCGGAGTGTTTAAATAAAATCCAGTTTAATTATCCAGAGTTTGGCAAAGCTCACGGACTCAGACTACCTGGAACCAGGACCTCCCGCTTGCAGCCACACACATGGGATGCATTTGAAACTGTCGCTCACGCAGCACGCTGACTTTAACGTAAAGGCCCCGGCGTCTGGAGCTTCACTGAGTGAAAGTGAAAACTGAAGAGAAATATTCAGCTCGACTCAACTGGATCTCATTTTCACCCGGCGGCCATAATGTGAACCTGGTGCAGAGAGTTAGGAAGATGAGAGGTGTTTAACACCAGAGGGCCCCAGGAGTGGCAACTGATTTATAAGATTTGGACTGAATTCTAAAACAACCGTGGAGTTTCACTGACGCTTTCCCAAAATGGAAACACATGTGGTAACACAGTGGAACAGTGGTTATTGTTCTCGCCCGTTGCTACCAATTTCATCAGTTTATTTCCTGGTGGTCTGTATGGAGTTGACATGTTTCCTCTGTAATGTCTGCGCAACGTTGCTCTCCAGGCCCTCTAGTGTAGCGCAGGCATGGGAAAACTAAGGCCCGGGGGTCGAATGTGGCCCATTCAGCCTTGTGATCTGGCCCACCAAAGTATTCCGAATTTCATAATTGACTTGTATTGTGTGTTTTGTGATTGTCCCTCATCCTTTCCATGCAATGCCAATGTTTTACCTATTACAAATTAAGCCCACAGGTCAAAAAGCCCCCATATGGTGTAGAAGTTAGCACGCTTGTCCTGGTTTCACAGAGTCCTGGGTTCAATTCCTACAGGAACCACATGCTTGATAAGGTTGATTTTCCTGCTGTGAATCACTTTGGATTAAGGGCGTCTGCTGAATGTACACACGTAATGTAATGTTCCACTTGAACTACAAAATCTGACAGGATTAAGGGAATCCCTCCGTAAACTAACCGCAGGTGTGAATGTAAGTGTGAAATGTTATTGTATACGTTGCATAAACTGTGGCTCAATGTCTGACGACTCTGGAAAGAATTAAGGTGAATAAATAGGAACAGATCCAAACATTTTTTCTCTCTTCACAAAGATAAAAAGACAAACTGATTCATCTGTCAAGTGAAATAAAAATCAAAAGGCGCACAACGGTGGGATATTTCTACTTCAACATTCATCACCGTTATTCTATGAATGAAGAGTTTACATCAGGAATGATTAACAGATCAGTGAAGGGAAAGGGTTGGTGCGCTTACCTTACAGCAGGGGTCTCATTAAAGCTGGGGGCCACTGTCAAGACTGATTATTATAGGGAGAAAATGGCTGAATATACAGTACGTTGCAATAACATAAAATGCAAAATGATCTATTTAATGTACAAAGTGCAGACATGGCATTCACATTTATGCTGAGCTGCCAGATTAAGAATTACAACACCTTCCCGCTTGTATTTGTGTTATATTAGAACATAAACCTACATAAAGCGTTTAGCAGACGCTTTTATCCAAAGCATTTACAGTCGAGTATTAACATTATCAAGCTTGTGGTTCTTCTGGGAATCTATTTGCGGTCTGCTAACACGGTAGGCGTGCTACCATATCAGACAGTGTCTGAGCTACGATAGAAATACAGTAAAAGACACAAAAATACACAGGTAATTTCTCACTTGCTTATCCAGTTCACCTCAGAATTTAACCGTGGGCCAGATTGTAGGTGACTTACTGTCAGGAAGTGGCCCACAGGCCAGAGGTTTGAGCACCGGGTGATGTCACAGATGGTTTATTCCATCTAGACTTCATCCCACAGTCAAACAACAAGTCCATAACTCTGATTTACTCTGATCTTACTCTACATTGGTGTGAATGTGAGTGTGAATAGTTTTTGTGTTAATGTGATGGAGTGGCGAACTGTCAAAGATAATCTGCAGCAGAAGACTGCTGGGATTAGATCCAGTTTCTTCAGACCCACTGAGAAGGATTAAGAAGAGAAACAGACAGACAGGCAGCAAGAATAATGAATTAAATATATTTAAGTATATATAGTTATACATATTTGCATAGATCATTAGAAAAGTATATGTGCATAGATCAGTGGAAAAGCATATGTGGATGTATATGTATTTATATGTATATATCTTTACATATATGTGTCTGTACATATACATTTAAATATATATTTACATATATGTAAACATATATAGACATGTAAATATTTTATATGTATATGTATATACATGTAGATATATTTAGAAATGTAAATATTTGTTTACATATATGTATTACATACATGTTTACATATACATATGTTTATATGTATTACATACATATACAGTATATGTATATGTATGTAATCTGGATATATGTATTATATATTTACATACATATATGTGTCTGTAGATATACTGTATATGTATATAAATATATATTTATGAAATTTCTAAATGAAGAATCAGTTAAATGTCTTAAAGTCTGGCAGAAATATTGATCAGCTCTGAGCGCCGCTAGAAACGCTCTTGACTTTGTCGCCGCCAGCAGCGGTGAAGCAGAACCTGAGAGAATAACAAGGCAGAATCAAATATTGAAAAAGAACGTGAAGGCTCTTCTTGTTATAACCCACTTCACAGACTTAACATCTTAAGTCCATTTTTTACCCTCCACTGAGTAGAGGGGGGACGGTGGGGGGGTCAAATCTTCACCCTGGGAAACGTATACTTTATCCGATTATAAAGTTTTGAAAGAGTCGACGCACCATGTGTGAGGAAAGTCAAGTGACATTGTACTGATTGGTGGAGGACGTTTTTTTTGGAACACTGTCATCCTGATTGTGTCAAGTCCTTACTTTAAAGAGAGCAGAAATTGGAGACTTTTGGAGAGAAAGCAGTTTTCTACTTCTAATCTCCAATGTTTGTCTGATTTGCAATTTATTAAGCATTGCGTGTAAAATAAATAGATATCTTCTCAAGATAAACATTAGTTGAAGTGTAACTGTTTTCAATAATCCAAAATTGCAAAACAAAAATATTGAACTAAAATACTTGACAGTAACTTTCTATATAACATTTTTCTTTGTCTTTTTTTAAGCAATTAAAGTCATCTAGAAAAGTGTCCTTTTCCTAAATCAATAAGGTAATTGTAAAAGGAATTATTTAGTAAATCTGGAATTGTTTACTGTTTTTACCTTAACACACCTCACCTGCTTCTGGTCATTTCACCAAAGGGCCGCTTCAGCTTTTAGTTCAATAGCTTTGTTAAATGCAAAAGAAATAAAATTATAAAACAAAATCTGTTTCCCATAGATTTCCCATCTGTGTAATACAACACTAAGCCAGAAGGAGACTGTGGATCAGGGTTTTGAGAACTCTGGTATTTACCATATAATGTGGAGAACAAATCTATAAAATATTATTATAAAATTCAACTTTCACATCAAGGTGGGGGGGGCTGCAAAATAACGTTCCACGGGCTGCAAATAGCCCACGGGCCGTGAGTTAAGTTAAAACCCTCTTTAATGCAAAAACCAACATAAATTCAAATTTTTGACCAATTTTAGTTTCACCCAACCTGGTCCATGACATTTGACCTGCAGCTCTATGTGTTTCTGTCCCCACAAAAGAAAAAAAAAACATTAAAAATGTGGTGTGACAGCGAGACTGCAAGGAAAGAATTCCATTGTTCAAAGTTTCCATTAGTCGTCTGTGTTTTGTATTTCTGAAGAAGTAATCAACACCAGCAATATGAGCTTCAAATATTCTGTTAGGCAATTAAATATAGGACAACTTGTGGCTGCAGAACTGGCTGTGTTGTAATCTGATGCAGCAAAGTGACAGTATAATGTAGTTTCAGGGAGAAGAGATCAGCAGCAGGGCGCTGGTACAAACACAAACACATAAGAGCAACACAAAAATACATTTTTAAATATATAAAATATATTTGTAAATATATTTATATATAATGTATAATGTTTTTAAAGGTATAACCTATAATGTATACTACTACTATTTTTATATATATATAAATATAGTGCATATATATGCATATTTTGTATACACATATATATCACTCATACATAGATTTTTAAAATATTCTGAATTAATATATATATATTTTCCATGTATACTTTTTATTAACATTTTATTAACATATGTAATAACTGTATGTATAAATGTATATTTGTATATGTACATTTATATATACATATATATATATATATATACACTAGGGTGAATATATATGAAAATATTTCATATATTCACATACAGTGACATATATCTGTAATTTCCTGGGGGATACTCCTGAGGGATTAATAAAGTTCTATCTATCTGTATATATGGCGTAGGGTTGTATATTTAAATTTATTGATTTTGTATATATGTACACATTTACACTAGATTATTTCTACATATACACATATAATCATATATGATCTATGTAAATATAATACATACTTATGCTTGCGGGTGTATAAATGTGTGTATGACACAAAAATACATGTGTAAATATATAAAATATATTTGTAAATATATATATAAATATTTAATGTTTTTAAAGGTATAACCTATAATGTGTACTCCTATTTTTATATATATATAGTGCATATATATGCACATATTGTATACACATATATATCACTCATATATAGATTTTTAAAATATTCTGAATTAATATATATATATTTTCCATGTATACTTTTTATTAACATTTTATTAACATATGTAATAAATGTATGTATAAATGTATATTTGTATATGTACATATATATATACACTAGGGTGAATATATATGAAAATACTTCATATATTCACATACATTGACATATATCCGTAATTTCCCGAGGGATACTCCTGAGGGATTAATGAAGTTCTATCTATCTATATATATGGCGTAGGGTTGTATATTTAAATTTATTGATTTTGTATATATGTACACATTTACACTAGATTATTTCTACATATACACATATAATCATATATGATCTATGTAAATATAATACATACTTATGCTTGCGGGTGTATAAATGTGTGTATGTGAAATATTAACGGTTTAGGGAAATATATATATGTGTCTAAAGGAAATATATAATCACATCAGCCGTCACTGGTCTTGTGACTGTTGATCTGATCATATATTTTTCCATGTTCTCCACCAATCCTGAGCTTCCCTCCTGAGCCTGGGGAGACATTTCCACCAAAACGGAGTCTGGGGAAACGTAGAGTCCACAGTGTACGTGAAGGACAAGACCAAGGCTGCGTCTTAACAACATGTCGCAGTGACAAACGTGTCATCAGAGAAGATCAAAGAGCATGAAATAAAGCCATTAGCTCCATTACCCAAGAAATTGCCTCCGCGGCTTCACGAGAGCCTCGGAGCACAGGCCATATAAATGGAAATGAATTTACAGCTAATTGTGAGTTTGAGAGAACAAAACAGAAGGTGAAGAAACTCTCCAGTCTCCACTTGAGTCTGAGTGGGAAAAATACAGTAAGTACTTTGAGATCCATGTATCGGCAAAGGTGCTCAGGGGTCTATTAATACCAGAGAGTCTATTAGTATCAGTCTTATCAGAGCGGCCGTAGATAAAGACACGGCTCAATACTGCACCAGGTTACTCACGTTACAGCGGCCTCTCACACCACAAGGTCACTCCGAGTCCCCGCAGCCTCCTTATCTCCGGTCCCCGGAGTGCTACACTGATGGGCGTTCCACAAATAAAAGCGTGGACGTCTGTGTGTGTGTGTGTGTGTGTGTGTCAGACTGAATTATGAGCCACTGGTTGTGTTTTATTGCAATCATATTTATTTTGTTTTGCCATGTAGAAAAGGCTCAGATTGCAGTCGGCTCTTCACAGAAGAAGCTACGAACTTTCTTCACTAAAATGTGAACGCAGGAAAACATTAACAACAAATCCATTAGAAAAAAAAAACAACAACAAACAAACAAGAAAATCTGGATCTTAGTAAAAGTGTAGGTTAGCATTATACGGAAACTAACTCCTGCCTCGGCCATGATTGACAGATTGGTGTGAAAATAAATTAAATGGCAATTCATTAATTTTTCATAATTAACCATATCAAATAACTCTACACTTTGTGACCTAGTTTTAAATACATCATTTTTTTTTAAATACACAATTGTGTTATTAATCAAACAAATAGTGAATGAATTAATTTGTTAGCTCTTTCCTATTTCAGGTTTTATTCCTAATAATTCCATTAATAAAGTGTGATTGTTCCACTCATTTTTCCGAGGCCTGAACCTGCACTGCCGTTCAAAAGTTTGGGGTCACCTAGACAGTTTTGTGTTTTCCACGCACTCTTATTTACCATCACAAAAAAAACGTAGTCGAGAGCTTGACAAGGTTAGAAATAATGATTTGTATTTAAATTTTTTCCTTCAATCTTCTGCTTTCGTCAAAGAATCCTTCCTGTGCAGTGGTTAAAGTATTGTAGTCTTATGTTAGCTAAACTAACTATGTTAACTTATGTTAACTAAGGGTTTTCTAATCATCTGTTATCTTTATGACGCAACCACTAGATTACTGGATTACTGGGCCTCCATACACTGCGTATATATTTCACCAAAAACCAAACATTTGCAGCTGAAATTTTGATTTACCACATTAGCAATGGATAGAGTGGATTTCTGATTAATTCTAAGACATATTCATTGGAAAAACACTGACCTTCACTCAACAATAAAGTGACCCCAAACTTTTGATCAGTTGTGTAGTTAAACCACAAATTAAAAAAAGTAAATGACTGACGAGAACTGGTCAACGAGGCTGATAAGACATAAATATAAAGAAATTTAGTCTCAGTAGAGAATAATCTCAAAGGAAGAGATTTTTTTTTTGAGTTGCCTTCAATCTAATTAAATCAATCATTGAACTGATCAGAACACTAACTGTGAAAAATCCTCAGGTAAACACAGACTTTGACAAAGAGAGTCATGTGATCTTCAATCACGGCACAGCCCTTTGCAAGAAGTTGATCACAGGTTGTAAGTATTAATTAAAAAAGTTTCTTTTTTTTCTTCCTAATTTTAAACCTGTTCCTCCTGTTGGGCTGCATTTTCACTCTGCTCCACAAATTATCAACAAGTTCAAACATAACATTACGAATTTAGCAATAAAAACATAAATCTACACAGTGATCCACGTTAGAAAAAAAAGCTGAGAAGTGAAGAACAACAGACGTCCTGGTCCAAGGTGACATTATTACCCTCCCCCCAAAAAACACTCCTCCTGATAAGCCCCACACCAGTGATCAACCCACCAGTCCATTCCCAGTTAAACCAGTTTAATCCCACTAGGGGGTGCAGCAGTCCTGCCTGGCGCTCGGTGAAGGAGTCCACGCCATTTTCAAGAAACTATCGGAGTAAAAATGAACAGCTAGAGGCATGAGTCACTCTGTAACACACACGAGGCCGTTACCGAACCAGTGACAGGAGCCACCGGCTAAGTGGCCGACCTCTGACCTCAGCCACTCAGTGCAGTATTATGTTTGAATTTGGACCAGTTCCAGCCCAGAGTCAGAGAAACCAGGGGAGCGGCGAAGGAGCCGGGGAATGGAAGGAGACGACAAAATGAAGAAGTGACAACATTTAGCGCAGACAGACTCATTGTTCTGCCCTTGGCGGCCGTGCGGCGTTTGAGTCATGTGACCTACACACCGTGGGCCGCACTCTGCACTGCACTGTACAAAAGATAGGGGGCATCACAATGATTGGTCAGCCTCTGAGTCACTGAGGTCCAACAACTCTTTCTGCGGTATGGCCATAGCTTGGCATCGTGAGAATAGCGCCCTAGTGGATTGCATTGCGTATGAGTGTCTGTAAAGCGAGGCGACCCGAAATGACTCGAGGAGGACGGGCGGGAGCTGCAGTGGAGTGCAGACACAGTCAGGTCGTCCGCAGGAGGAGGTTGACGACCAGGAGGAGGAGCAAGAGAGGAGCGCCGCATGGTAACGACGCACCACTGCGAACTGAAGTATCTGGAAGAGAAGAGTGGTGGAAAAATATGAGCGACTGATCACAACACTGGGGGCCACAGGAGACAGAGTTTGGATTTTTACTGTTTTAACTAGTTCTCTAAACCAGGGCTGAAAAACTCAAGATTAACATCTGGGACAAAGTATCGACACAAACTTAATAATTATTGAAAATTGATGTTTTCCCCGTCCATCTTTAATGTAGAGACAAGCTATTAAACACACAACAATTTTATAAGTTTGTCTTTTTATCTGAAATCGATGTCTCCTTACGTTGAGTATACATCACTGATACTACAAATCCTGCCACTATATTGGAGCTGTATACTGGCGAGTACTATACTGATCTTGTGGGCCAAATATCATTACACCAGGGGCCAGATTTGGCCCACGAGCCTTAGTTTGACACCTGTGTTCTGCCAAACTGAACTCCTGTAAAAGATTTTTATACTGCACAGATCGAGTCCACCAGAATACCATTGTTCTGGATCACTGCTGTTTTATTAACAGTCACTACTGTGTCGTGGGATCAGATCATGGTCGTCAAACTCAGGCCCGGGGACCAAATGCAGCCCATATTTTAATTATATTTGGCCCATGAGATTACATCAAATGTGTAAAGCCAATATATTGGATTTTGTAGTTGTTTGTTGTTGACAACAACGTATCAGTAGTGAATAAATTCCATTTTAAATGGAAAAGCTACAGATAAAGAGACATGAAAAATACAGCTGATGTGTGTTATATTTCCAATTTTATTTCTCATGTATTTATAATAATATTAAAGGTTGTTTCTTCGTGAAAGAAAATCAAACCATTACAGATCTGGAAAGATGGGAAAACATGAACAAATGACATTTATTTTCCCATGACTCTGTCTCAATGTGAATGTGCATTTGACACAGTTTGGGTTCTACTAAATCTACTACTAGATTTTCTTTATTAATTTCACTTTTGCGTCAATGGATCATACGTTATTGTTGGATTTTTGACTGGTTAAAGTCATTGAACCTCTAAAAAGAATTACATTAGAAGTGGTGACAAAAGAAAATATGTAGGAAATCCAAGATTTTAAGCAGATGAAGACACTAAATACTCATCCATATGATAATGGTAGGATTTCAGTCAAACACACAGTAGTTGAGGAAATAGCCTCTCACCTTGTATTTGTCTAGAGCCCTCTGATGCTGTAACGAGAGAGAAAAATAAAAGAGAGCAGATTAAGATAAAGTCGCGGCCGAGGAACAAGTTGCTGATTAGTCATTTTTTTGGTTCAACTTTCTCAATAAAGCCACTTTGGAACAGGAAGGAGAGGAAACAGACAAATGACCGGGCCACGGTGTTTACCATTAGTCAGAGCCCAACGCCGGGAAAAATGAGTTCTGTCCGACCGTGCTATCCTAAATATGTCCCCTATGCAAATTCTACTAAAGGTCGGAGCAGAAAAAAGAGCGAGAGACGCCGGGCAACAGGAAAATATAGTGTTATGGAAATGAGACTGATGGAGATTAGAAAGAAGGGATACAGGAAATGAAAAGGAAAAAAAATGGGGGGAGACGCCTCAACATGACAGAGCGAAACCGAGAGGTGGACAGAAGATGAAAAGAAGAGAGGGGACGCAGGGAGACGGGCCCAGGAGAAGGTTGGACGACTGAAACAAGGTCAGACAGAGAGGGGGAGGACGCAGAGATGGGATGTTTGTGTCTGGACGTCAATTTCTCAGTTGGGTGGGGTTGGACTAAAAGGAAATAATGGAGCGAAGGATATAGGGGACAGGAGGAGAGGTAGAGGGGAGGGAAAACACAGGTGAGGTGAGACTAAAAGGTTGAAACGTTGGAGAGTGGCGGCGGCAGCAGCGGCCGCGAAACTGCAAGTAGGGACAGGCCACGGTTCAGGAGACGGGGACGGAGCTGCAGGAGCGGAGGTTCAAACACAGGTACGCAGCCATGGATGCAGCAGAGTTTGAGAGAGAAGAGGAAACGAGGCGGAGTTGATCAGTTTCAGAGGTTGAGGGACACTTGGACACACAAACATGGTCTAAGACGGTGTTTTTCCAACCCCAGGTTCCTGTTTCTTCCTGTTCTTTCAACAAGTCGTCAGCCTGGAAACGACTCCCAGTTTGAACCTCTAACGACTATGTGTGGGTTAATGAAGCGCTAAATTTCCTGCTGGGCCTCGTCCGTCTACGGAGAGTGTGTGTTTGTAGAACCAACAAAGAAAAACCAAACTGCGAGCGAATCCGAGCCTGTCGTCAGTTAAGATCCAATTTATTTTCCCTCAAATAGATCAAGACTTTACTCCGAGGAATCAAACATCCAAACGATGGAACAAACGGCGTTGATTCCAAAAATTTCTTTCACCATTTGTTTTCTCAATCACACATTAATAAAATTATATCTAAACGCAAAGCAAAATGTCGGCGTCAAAATGCATTTTTATTGAAAATTTTGAGCGGTGATGCATGAAGTAAAAATCTAAAATAAAATAAAATAAAATTCAGTTTGTATTTTATTTTAATCGTGGATATTAATTCCAGCGGGCGTTAAAACCTCGCTGCACTTTGGAAGTTAAAAGTCTCCAAATGCCTGAGGTTTACCCGCCTGTGTGTGACACGTGTGTTTTGACCTGTCCTTAATCGCGTCCATTGTCCAAACGTCTTGATTTCGGTGATGCTGAGCTTCGCCACAAAATGGCGCCGGCAGTGGCGTGACGGCGAGAGGCGGGTTTTCTCTGCACTGCGGACACAGATGCGCTGTAGCAGGTGGAAATTCACGTGCACAACACTCACCTACATGTGTGTATGGGCACGTGCGCACATGCACAAGTGTGTATGTGTGTGTGTGTGTGTGTACAGGACTGGGCAGAACGGCTCACTGCAGAGGAAGGTTCTTCCACCATCACAGCTCTTCTTCTCTGCAGCCGCCATTTTAAACACACACTGCTGATAACGCCGACCAACCATGAGTTTATGCCACTGACTGTACGAAACGTACGGCGTCAAACTTCAATCTGACGTGAATAAGTTCAACTTTTTTCGTCTGTCGGCCCCGAGTCGTTGACAACAGTTGAAATTGTTGTTTTTACGGTAAAGTTTCCTTCTGAATTCGTTGACTGCAGAGAGTTCCCTGGTGCGACCGGGGGTGAGAGTGGATAGAGGGCGACGGAGGGCAGCCACGGCCGAAAAAAAGAAATAAAATCAGAGGAAAAAAAAAGGAAAAGGAAATGGCGAACCGCTCTCAAGGACGAAACGCAGCAGGTGGAAGGACAGGGGGAAAAATGGGAATGAGAAACGGAAAGAAATAAGAAAAAAAAAAAATCTATTACACCACTGGTGTCAAACTCAAGGTCCGTGGGCAAAATGTGGCCCGCCAAGTCATTCTGGGCGGCCATGAGAGCTTCAAGGTCTCTGCCTTATGGAATTTTAAATCGGATAAATTATTTTTTTAATTACGCAGCAGTAAAACTTCAACAAAAAAAAAACTAATATTTAATAATTTGTACATAGTAACAACATTCAGCTACAACTGGCCCAACAAGGGCAACTTTATTGCTGATTTGGCCTCTGGTAAAAATGAGTTTGACAGTCCTGGACCAGAGGAGAGACATATTAATGGTTCCTCTCAGTGGGAAGACACCCAGAGCGAGGGACGAAGAAGAGGAGAGGGTGAAATACACAGGAAAGAGTCGGATGTTCAGGAATAAATAAAAAGATAAACAGGTTAACACGTAGTGAGGTGGTCATGACACATGACACCAGTCTGATGCTGCTGCCGAGACAAAGGCTCGTGTTCTGATGCAACTCGGACTCAAGCGCCTCTCAGCCAAACCCCTCTCTCTGCTGTGATCTATGACAGCGCCCAGTTCAAAACAACATCACATGCCCACTCCCATCAGCAGCCCCCGAAAACAAACAGCTGAAGTGGGTGAAAAAAAGAAAAAAAAGAAGGAGAAGAAGGAAAACAAGACGAAAAGTAGGTTTAGAAACTAAATCAGTCGTCCCTGACCGTCTATTGTGGCACGGACCGGGTCTCTAACACTTTTTCCTCAACCGTTCTTTAAGGTGCGGTAGATAAATATAACCAAAATATATCTAAATTTAATAATCAACATTTAGTCCCTGTCTTTGTAACTTTATTAGCACAGTTTAGATAAGATTTTTACTTGTCTTTTAATTCACAACCAGTTATGAAGGCTTTATCACCTCATTAGAGTATCATCTGTTCTAAACCTGGAAGACAGAGACCAGGGCTTAGATTTCCTCACAATGGTTTCTGGCAGGAAAATCTGACCATAGACTTTAAACACAAACAAACAGACACATGTGGTAACGTCATGGTCCCAAACCTCCATGCGGTTTGTGGTTCCACCACAAACCAGTTAAACGTCGACAAAAATACAACAAAATAAAATTGTACGACTGGCCTAAAAAATTGGTAGTTTATAGATAAGCCGTATTTTCACGCCCACACTTCACCCTTTAACGTTCTCATGGTGTCCCCTACTACAGTGCTTTCCAATCTTTTTCTGTTACGCCCCCCCCTAGCAAGAAGAAAACAATTCGCGCCCCCCCACCTCACCACCCACTCTTCGCCACAACTTTAAATAACAGCATTTGTCTATAAAATAGTTCTAGCTACACCTCCGCATAACATTGTATCCTTGTTAACATAAAGAAAACAAAAAAAGAGATATAGTTCAACTTACAAGGATGCGCAATTACACTTTATTGTAGGACCGCGGAAAAAAGCATGTTCACACGTGCCCCCCAGGGGGGCCCGCCCCACACTTTGAAAACCCCTGCTCTACTACATCCACCTTACAACAACAACAACACGCACAGGCATACAAGTGTTCGCTTTTAAAAAAAGAGCGGGAGCAAAACAACAGCCACACTCCCCCCTTTAAGGTTCTCATGGTGTCCTCTACTACGTCCGCCTTACAACAACTACACACACAACGCGCACTGCACTATAGGGCACGCTGCACATTTTGAAGAAAATCTAAGACTTTCATGCGCGCCCTATAGTTGTGAAAATATGGTAATAATGAATCTTCAAACTTGAGCAGCGTTCTTGTAATATCGGCATAATTTACTGTAAAACTCTTGGTTTCCAAGTGGCGAAGCAGTTTTAAAGGCGTCATTGTCTCATTGAAAGACATGTGCCAAGTATTATACAGCGCAGGCTTGCTGCGTGGGAACAAGAAGACGCAAAAAAAAAAATCCAGTAACAGTCTATTAAAGTTGACTTTCTTTTTCTTTGACGACCTTCACTCTGAGCTAGAAACGTTCCAAAATGTTAAGGACCAGTGATCAAAACAACATCAGAACCCGGAACAGTGATAATGTACTGAGACCAGGAACAAATGCAGCGGATCAGAGGACCACAGACGGACACAGACGCAGCAGGTCAGTCATCAGGAGCGCTCCTCCTGCGTCACCGCAGCTGTCCAGTCCGTCCCCGCTCTGCTCCGTTCCAGGGTTAAATTAAGACGATAAACACACAAGTCCTGGAACGGAGAGGAGGCCGAAGGGACCACAGCCGGCGGCGGCCGACCTTGGAGCGCCTGACGGACCTGCTCGCTGTCACCACTCCGTCCTTCAAAGCCGCACCGGGGCCGCAGCACCAGTGTGTGATTAATATGGACGGCAACAACAGGGCAACCCCACTGGAAGTGTTTTTAAATCGGAACGACTGCTTTCTAGGATGAGGCGGGTGGAAAAGTTTGGGCGGAGGAGAAGAGGAGAGAGAAAGAGACAGAGAGACAGAGGGGAGACGAGCACAGTTTGAAGTTTAGTTGTGAGACAAGGTGTAGCTAAAGGACAAGGGCCTCCCTCCTCTCCCCTCGGCCGCCCCCGCTCTGACACTGGCTGTACAGGCATGGTGCGACCTGCTGCCATGTTAGCTGTCAGATAAAAGGGAACCTGAGGAGAACAGGACCAGAGAGAAGGTAAGGTGTTACCATGGGGAACAACACAACAGCAGCAGTGGGAAACTGGCACTAATGGATGGACAGAGAGGAGGACAGAGAGGAGGAGAGACCCTCTAACTCTCCTTCATAAACCACTCTATCGTCCATCTCATTCACTCCCCTCTCTCTGCAGCCTCTCTGTCCAACGGTCCCTAGGCTGCAGTCAAGTCCAAGTACAGAAACAGGGACAGAAGGAAGGAGAAGAGAGGAGGAGTGGGGAGGAAAGGAGAAAAAGGGAGAGGAGAGGACATAAAGAAGTGAAGAGGAGAGCAGTGAGGAGAAGAGAACAACAGAGAGAGATGAAAAGAAGAAGAGGAGAGAAGACACAGCTATAAGAGAGATGTGGGGGAGTCCATGAGGGTGAGGTGGAGGACAAGAGAAACAGGAGTACCAGACTGTCATAGGGTTAGAGCTGAGAAGACAGGAGAAGGAGGTGAAAACTGAGGAGACAGAGAAGGAAGGGAGAGCAGAGAAGAGAAAAAGGAGGTTAGAGCTGAGGAGACAGAGGAGGAGGTGAGAAATGAGGAGACAGAAAAGGAGGTGAGAGCTGAGGAGACTGTGGAGGAGGTGAGAGCTGAAGAGATGGAGGAGGAGGTGAGAACTAAGGAGACTGTGGAGGAGGTGAGAGCTGAGGAGACAGAGAATTAGGGGGCAATCAAGGAGACAGAGAATGAGGTGAGAGCAGAGAAGAGAAAAAGGTTAGAGCTGAGGAGGTGTGAACTGAGGAGACAGAAAAGGAGGTTACAGCCGAGGAGACAGAGGAGGAGGTGAGAAACGAGGAGACAGAAAAGGAGGTGAGTGCTGAGGAGACTGTGGAGGAGATGAGAAATGAGGAGACAGAGAATTAGGGCCCAATCAAGGAGACAGAGAATGAGGGGACAGCAGGAGACCAAGAAGGAGGTTAGAGCTGTAGAGACAAAAGTGGAGGCTGAAGGTGAGGAGACAGAGGAGGAGGTGAAAACCTAGAAGACAGAGAAGGAGGTGACAGCCGAGGAGACAGAGGAGGTGATTAAAGCTAAGCACGCAGAAGAGGAGGTGAGATCCAAGTAGAAAAAAAGGAGTTTAGAGCTGAGGAGACAGAGGAGGAGGTGAGAAATGAGGAGACAGAAAAGGAGGTGAGAGCTGAGGAGACTGTGGAGGAGGTGAGAGCTGAGGAGACGGAGGAGGAGGTGAGAGCTGAGGAGACATAGAATTAGGGGACAATCAAGGAGACAGAGAAGGAAGTCAGAGGCAAGGTGACATGAGAGGAGAATAGAGCTGAGGAGACAGAGAAGGAGGTGAGAGCTGAGTAGACAGAAGGAGGTGACAGCAGAGGAGACGGAGAAGGAGGTCAGAGGCAAGGAGACATGAGAGGAGAATAGAGCTGAGGAGACAGAGAAGGAGGTGAGAGCTGAGTAGACGGGGAGGAGGATTAGTGCCACTTCAGGAATGACAGGAGTAGAGGGGAAGAGATCAGGAGGCTGAGGGAGGAGGAGGGAGGAGGACATGGAAATGGAGAAGCCCAAATTTAGTTGGGATTAGTTTTGGTTTAGGGACAGGATGAGAGAAAGAGACTGGAAAAAAAAAGGAAAAACGGTCATTGGAGTTTTTTTCTTCTTTTTTCAGATGGAAGTGGTTTTTGATGTTAGGGTTTTAACTTGAAAGTCAGTTTTTTTTTCACAGCTCTGAGAAACTTCACTCTGTTTCCACTGGTTTCATTCTGGTGGTTTAATTTTTTAATTACATTTTTAATGTAAAAAAAAACTGTATTTGAGATGACAAAAAATATAAAATTAGTTATTTAATAATTATTAAAAGGTTATAATTATTCAAAGATTTTTTTCAGATTTATCACACATATTTAGTTACTTAATAAATATTAAAAAAATTTAAAAAGTTATAATTATTTAGAGATTTTGTGATGAAATTGATCAGATTCATCATCTTAAAACATTTAAACAATAAAAAAACTCACATTTTCGAAAAAATAGGCAGTTTTTTTCAATTTCTATCTTTTTAACTCAATAAAAAATACATAAAAATTACACAAAAAGGGAGAAAAATACTGATATTATTTTGCATATTTATCATATTCTATATTCAATGTTTTAATGAGAACATTTCTGACTTGAACCCAATACATTTTGTGTTGCGTTGTTAGACAAATGTCACTAGTTGCAGGCCAACAAATCAAACAATGAGGCTGAAACATCCATCAATGATCGCCACTAAAAAATACCATGGACGTAAAGGAAATGAGAAAAGTTAGATTTTTTTTTATTGCATTAATTTTCCTGTAATCAATTAATGGAAAAAATTATGGTGAAGTTCACGTAAATAATAAAAGAGAAGAACTATGATTCTCCTGAATGAACTTCTAAAATGGCAACGAACTGAATGAAAACTTCAGGAAACTGGTAAAAATTTCCAAAAACATATCCACGACTGGATTCCCAAAAATAAAAATAATGTTGATAATGACCAAAAACAACTATCAGCCAGAAAAATGCATCAAAATAAATATATCAAATTAAGATATTTAAATAAGGGAACGTTTTTAATTTGACCACCATGTTTGTAGTACTTTAACATACATTCAGTTTTGCGATGAAAAAATAATCCATATTTCTACAACACTCCCGTCACGTCAGGTTGAAAACTTTTCCTTCATTAATCCCCGTTGTTTCTGACACTTGTTTCCAGACTGTGTTTAATTCCGTCATCAGTTCCAGATCAGATGGACTCAAGTGGGAATTCTGCCAGAAGGTCACGACAGCATTAGCATTTCTCACAGCACAACCACATCTGTGCTATTTCTAATTAACGACAGAAGGAGAATTAACATATTTAAAGAAGCCATCAGTCTCCAACGCCATTTTTAACTCCGCAGTTTAGTCGTTGCCTCTGACGGCACGGAGCGGCGGTGGCATTTAGAAACTCACTGGAGACGTTGTCCAACTTCTCTGCGACTCCTTTCTTTTCCGTTAAGAAGAAATGACTGCGGTTTAATCAAGGTGACACAGGTGGGAATCACCTGAGCAGCACGTCTGCTCAGTAACACACTGATTACTTTTGGTGGAAGGACACGATGGCCTGTGCGTTGGTTCATGTTGGGACATCACAACAAGACTCCCCGCAGTTACAACCAGTATGGGAACTGGGACAGACATCTGAGACATGTGAAAACACACCAGTGCGCCCAGACACACAGGGCGGCAAATTAAACTGCCAGAGGACACACATATACGCACACAAATAAACACAAAGTCCTGCACAAACACACACAAAGACGCAACTGCCAGAGGACACACGCACACGTAGAAAAGTCAACATTGATGCAGTTAAGTCTGATATAAAGACACAGAGATATCGTGAAAACTTCATGTCCAGTTGCCTGCGATGCAGCGTACGATCTTCCCATGACTAGCATCTGACGAACGGCGATTGTGTGCACGATTTTTGGCGGAGTGGTACGACTTGAGTCGCGCAAGGTCCACGTGGTAACGACTAGCGATTATCACCGCACGATTGCCTCCAGATCACTAATGTGAAAGTCAACTGTTTGAAATCCTGTCCATTTACCCACGATTCCCCTCCACCATGCCACAAATTTCCTGGTCCATACACGACATTGTCACCTTCTCGTTTCCGTGTTCAGAAGGTTGACTTGGATGAGTGAGTAATAATTCCCATATCGCTGTTCTAGACTCAGTCTAATATTTTTTGGGAAACAGCGAGTTAATAATTGGAACTGGACATGGACCAATCACATTTTTTCTTCCACTGGTATCTGGGTAAAATGGCAACTCCTCCATGCAGAAACCCTTGCACGGCTTTAGTGGCTGTAATGAAAGCCTGTGCAGTTCAAGTCAATGGGGACAGTATTATATTAGCTGAGACAATATGATAGGATCTTTCACAACATGTCCCAGGTATTCGCGAATATGAGTGTGAGGGACAGAAGAAAGGGACAATGGCGATGGAACGCATACATCGCAATTTGTTATGATAACTTTACGGAAATGTGTATAAAAAACCTCTAAATATTTACTCTATCTCAACGCAGTGCCTGTTCTCAGACGTCTCCTCCTCTGAAAGCGCTCAGTCCGGTTAAGACGTGTAATAAATACACACTATAGGTCGGTTGACATTGTTTATTGCTACAGTTGGTCCTAGTTAGGCTCAAGGTCCAAGTTTATGGTAGAAACAAATACTTAATCCTAATCTGGACCCTAATTTTCATCGGATCCTTATTCTGAGCCTAACTACCATCCTAAACTTGGACAAATGTACTTGTCTCTGTCGGTCTCTGCATAATGTCTCCCAAACAACAGCATAACTAATTTGGCAAAATAATTGTCCTCACAAGTACAGTTCTACCAGAGCGTGCACACACACACACACACACATACACATGTACACACACAGAGGGGACAGGGATTCCCACAGTGACTGGAGGGACTCCCAACCCAAACAGGCAGCTCAGTGGACTGGAAGACTAACGTTACTCCAGGCGGGCTCTGGATTAGATCAACTTTGGAAAATTTCACACTGTGACACAGAGATGAAGATTGGTGGAATGAAGAAGAGGAGGGAGTTTAACAAAGGAGGAAATTAATGGGACGAGTGGGGAGAGGGGCGGATAGATGTCCTTTAAAGTTAGGAAACGCTTAACAAACCCTCAACCTGATTACCATCAAACTCCATCAAGGTCAGCAACACCCCCCCCTCCCATGCTCCCCCCTCCACCCCCATTCCTCCCCCTCGGTGTCGCTGCTGCAGCAGAGCAGTCGCTGCTGAAAAGTGAAAAAGATTACACTGAGTTAGGAAGACAGAAGGAAAAGACGTGGGATCAGCAGATGGACATCACGCTGTGCTGCCCTGATACCACAGCCGTGAGGGGCAGAGAGGGGAGCCCTGTGGTGGGTGAGGGGCCAGCGGTGAGGCGGTGGTGGGGTGGGGTTAGTGGGGGGGGTCAAAGTATTAAAGAAAAAGAAGAGATGAAAAGAAGGGCCAGACTTACCGCTCTCACAGCACACGGTGACACGCAACTTCATGCACGGCAGCACCGGGCCGTCGTCTGTTGGCAGAGCTGCAGGAAGAACCACGGTCACTTTAGTTCAAGTCAATTAAAAAACTTTTTAGCCTCCAGGGGGCGCTTTAAGACATGCAATTAAACAGATGAGGCAGCGTCAAGGAATGAATGTCATGGAAATGTTCCATAGAACTTTACTGTCAGCGAATGGCAGAAGTACTTTTTAGTTTTAGTTGTTTGTTCAGTTTTTAACAAATTGTTGTGTCATTTGTTGACTTTGATGCAGACAATGTTGAGAACGAACGGATCAAGATTGAGTTTTGCTGTTTTTTTATACGTAAACTATAGAAAAATGTTTTTTATTTGTTCACAGAAACAGAAGCTGTTCCAAATATTCAGGAGTGATCGCTCTCCTCCGTGCCCTTATTATTATTATTATATTATTATTTTATTATTTTTATAATTTTTTATATATTATTATTATTATACCAACAACAGTGGAGAAAACTCTCTCTCACCAATGCAACACTTATTTGAACATAAGTTACGTACACACTGCGCACGAGCGCTAAAATGTGATGTGTTCACTGGCATCGGAAAAAGCCGTACATTATTATTATTATTTTTTTAAATGCATGTTTTCTTATCTATTTATCTTTTTATCTATCTCTTATCTATTTTTCTGTCTTGCTGCTGCAACAATGTAAATTTCCCCACGTGGGACGAATAAAGGACTTTCTATTCTATTCTATTCTATTCTATTCTATTCTAAGAAAACACGTTATATCCCCCAACCATCACAGTAGGAATAGATTTTTTGTTTAGTTTAAATCTGGACGCAAATGTGAAAACATTTTTGAGTATCCTCATATACAGTATATATACAGTATATATGTATATATATACATATACATATATGTATATATATATATTGTATTATATATTACAATATTATGTTTATTATATATAGGGCAGCAGTGGTGGCAACAGGTTCCAATCTACCACATCAGTGGCAACCTGGCAGCTGGTTAAATTATATGCAATATATATACATATATATGTTTATATGTATGTAGATATATAAGAATACATACATATAAATATACACATATATTGCAAAAGACATCAGTGAAATACTACAAACATCTTCAATCGTGCTAATAATTAGCTTAAAAATAAACTTTAAAATCAAACTTTAAACAAATACAGTTTTTTACACTTTATATGTTAATATATTAAACTATATATGAATAGAATATGTGCTGAGTTATTCCAGTCAGTCATCATGAACTATTGTAATTTACTGACTGGTTCCGGCAGCAACTGTAAAGTTTACAACCTGCTCACATTGGCTCATTTTTTCCTTACACTTTTGTGCTGCACCTTAAGTTGTAAAGTTTGTCTTCGTTCATTGTTGGAAAAATGTTAAAAACAGATCTGGATGGAAACAGTCTCCAAAAAATACTAGAGTAGAGCTGAGATCATAAATGTGTTTTCATTGGAGTTTCACTGTATCTGTAGTTAGATACATCTGGTTTTCCCTTTCCTGTATATGTCGACGACATCTTTATTTGAAAAACACTTTCCTGTTACTTGAAGAATGATATATTGTTTAAACTCCATCAAAACTTGGAGATTCCAGGATGAAGAATGACTCATCTCCCCCACGTCTATGCGGCGACTGCACATCACACTTATCTTCACAACTAAATAAAAACAATAAAATCGGGAGTGCAGCCATAAAGGAAGGCAACAGCTCTGGTATCAATTCCGATCATGACTCACACGGGAAAAGGGGCAAACATCAACTATATTAGCTGTCAACTTAGCAATGCCTTGACCGAATAAATGTGTCTGGAAACTGCAGTTAGAGGGCTTTATATTTGAATAATTCACAAACAGCTGCTAACTCACCGGGGACACGGCGCGAAAGCCGTGCGTGTGATGGCAAACAGTCTGTCTCAATTTGATTCCAATTTCACCTTTTATGTACGGGTGGCGCGCCGTTACTAACAACAGCAGCTGGACCGAGGCTTGAGTCGATACCTATAGTGGCTGAAATCACTCAGCAGAGCAACACGCAGAAGGGAAAACCAAGGAAACCTTGTTGCCGCGTTGATATGATAACGTCGGAAATATCTCACGGGAATGTCGTTGAAATCAAACGAACGAACGCGGGACTTCTACTGGGACAGAAAGATGGGATTGTTGTACGTTTTTCACGTGCAGTGTGGAAAAAGTGTTACAGTAAGTTGTGATAATAAAGGCCAAGAAAGATGTCGCCAAAAATCTGTTTGCCTTTCAAAATAAAAGGAAGGAAAGAAAACTCCTGGTCTTTGTGGTCCACAACGAAATGTGATTTATCACCAAAGCAAACAGTTGCCCCGATGAGCAGTGATTCAGTGACGGTGCCATACTCAACGGACCTCACTGACAGCTGGTGGATTCGACCCTGGAACCCTCCGGACCTCAGTCCCGTTCTTTACCCGCTAGGCCACTACTGCCACAACAGCAACCGACCATTTCTCTCCAGTCAATGCTGTTTGCAGGGGAACTACAATGTTTCATGTTTAGAGGATTGACGGAAATTTTTGATTTGTTGTCATCACCAAAGAAAACCCCGGACTCAATCTCCAAACCCCCGTCTCCAGTCACTCATTACCAGACTGTCTTTATCGCAGCCACTAAATTGTTCACAGTACAGTGATCAGTAAATTGAGACTTCAAACCCTTAATTAATCACCGTCACCACAGACGCTAACGTCGTCTCCGTCCCGGAAAATTCACAACACGTTCTTTCCATCTTTAAGGAACAGGAAAAACAATTTGTTATGTAAAAACTTCCCTTTTTTCCTCTCTGTTTGTTGTTAAAAAATATCTTTTCCTGAAAAAACACTATGTACTGCAGTTCTCCTGCTTCTTATCAACTTACATTATTTGCTTACGTTTTTACTTGGTTGATGTGAGTGACACAAGTTGACCTTCCCAGGAAGTTATCGGCAAATCCTGGCTTTCTTACATGTTCAAGACTGATATTTTATCATAGATCCTACCAAGAGTGATGATCACTTCATAAAACTTCGTAAAACTACTGGATTTACTCTGCAACCCTTTTCACAAAGGGTAAAAAACGCGACCTAAAACATGAACATCGTACTGGGAGCTAACAGATCCACTGACCACCATGTTTAGCTTCACTGGCTAAATCTCGGAAGGTAATGTATGAATTAGGGAAGTCCTGTTATACCATCCGATGACATTATCGCTGTTAGCATAACATCAGTCGAGTATTTGTAAGAAGCATTACTGCTCTTTCCTCCCAAGTCTCTGTTTGCCGAATGATGTGTATAGATTAGTACATCTAATAGATTAGGGGATAAACGACTGTATTTGAATGTGAAGCCACAAGAGGGTAGCATTGCAGCTCAAACCTTTTTATCAAATATGTAGTATGTACTTTTATATTCAGAACTCACAAAACCAAGAGAAAAAACATGACCTGAAACATGAACATCGGACTGGGAGCTAACAGAACAACTGACCACCATGTTTGGCTTCACTGGCTAAATGTCGGAAGGTAATGTATGAATTAGGGATGTACTGTAACATCGTCCAACTAATACTATCGCAATTAGCATAACATCAGTCGAGTATTTGTACGAAGCATTACTGATCTTTCCTCTCAAGTCTCTGTTTGCCTAAAGATGTGTATAGATTAGTACATCTAATAGATCGGGGGATAAACGGCTGTACGTGAACGTGAAAGCCACGAGAGGGCAGCATTTCAGCTCAAACTTTTTTTTTATCAAATATGTAGTATGTACTTTTATATTTAGAACTCACAAAACCAAGAGTAAAAAACATGACCTGAATTGTGAACATCGGACTGGAAGTTAACAGAACAACCAATCGTCATATTTTGCTTCATTGGCAAAATCTAGGAAGGTAAGATGAATTAGGGAAGTCCTGTTATACCGGCCGATGACATTATGGCTATTAGCATAACATCAGTCGAGTATTTGTACGAAGCATTACTAATCTTTCCTCCTAAGTCTACATGATGTGTATAGATAAGTACATCTAATAGATTAGGGAATAAATGGCTGTACGTGAATGTCAAAGCCACTAGAGGGCAGCATTGCAGCTCAAACCTTTTTATCAAATATGTAGTATGTACATTTGTATTCAGGACGATGGTTTTCGACAACTCATAGAGTGATCTGTGCAGGTCAATAAATAACTAGTATCAGGCTTAAAGCGGTATCGGTTAATATCGTTATTGAAAATAAGGTGTTTGGACAATATCGGAATACAAGATATCGGCAAAAAGTTAATTTCAGACATCACCAGTATCAAATGTAACAAACTGTTACAAATATACTTCATAAATATCCGGTCAACACTGTTGCCAGACGTCGTCAACGCCCTCCATCGTCTCCCACAACTTTCCTTCACAGGCATCAACAACCTACGGAGCTCCATCAGTTCTCACCGAGGTGATTGTTCTACAACCTTGAGAACTTTGCAACAGGATCTGAAATTGTTCCGTCTAGCACCATTGGGGTATTTTAAACAACCGTTAAGGGCACTTGAAACATCTCAGCATATTTTTCCATTTTGATCGACTGTCCCGCCCCGACGTGGTACTTCTGTCTGTCTGCAGGAAATAGTCTTTTAGAAACAGTTCCTTTCTTGAGAACGGAACTCAGGTCCCACTGAGAGCGTCTGTAAAAAGAAAGGTTAAATAAATAAAAGTCCTTGAGGTACGCCGTTTATTACCACAGGGTTCTCATGCTCTCCACCCTCTGTAAATCAAGTTTATCATCCAGTGTTGGGGTGAGTTTTATGATTTTGAAGACTGGTGTCTTGGAAGAGAGATGAGGAGTAAAAAGAAATTGTGCAAAATATCACATATTTAATAAAAAAATACAGAATAAACAGACAGGGAGTTAAACAGACACCTGCTGTGATTGGAGGATCTCATACATGTGGACTTCAAATTAAAAAAATAAGGAAAATGTCTGACCCACAGGGGGTAAAGAGTTCTCACAGGGGGCACAAGATTCCTCCAATGTTATTTTATTTTTTCACAGTTTGCAGAAAGAGCTGGACTATAATCCCAGCTGCACAAAGGGGGCGCCAGAGAAAAAAGTTGGTGAAAAACAAGTAAAAACGGCTGTGACTGATGCAAAGATCTAAATAAAAAACAGATGTTTTTATGACGACTGGTAGAAACAAATATAGTGATTTAGAAGAATTCTGTTAGAACCTCTGAAAAAAAGGGTTAATGAATTAAAATAAAACAAAAAAGCGTTGTGTTTGTAATAAAAATGCAGCGTCTTAATGAGTAAAAGACTATAGTAATTTGGATCAAACTATAACTTAATGATGCCTTCACAGGCGTCGGAAAAAGCTGGACATTATAAAACAATTTATATCCCCCAACCATCACAGTAGGAATCGATGTATGTACATATTTATATTGTACTATATATTACAATATTATATTTATTATATTAGGTCAGGTTCCAATCTACCACATCAGTGGCAACCTGGCAGCTGGTGAAATTATACTGAGGCAATATATATATATATATTTACATATATATTTATATATATATTTACATATATATACAAATTTATATTATTTATATGACAGGGTGAGATGGAAATTGTTGACTTGCTGTGGCAACACCTGAAAACGGGATAAGCCAAAAGGAGAAACAAGAAAAAAAAACAACTGAGTATT
>JAFBJS010000649.1:80514-115038 GCA_016785265.1 Paraplagusia blochii | reverse complement strand
AGAAGATATTATGTATATATATATATATATATGTATATATACGTATATATATAGTATATATATATAAACTGTATTTGTTTAAAGTTTATTTTTAACGTATGAAGATCACGATTGAAGATGTATGAAGTTTTTCACTAATATGTATTTGTGTATATATGTATATTTGTGTGTATATATATATATATATATACACACAAATAGACATTAGAGATAAACTTCATACATCTTCAATCATGATCTTCATACGTTAAAAATAAACAATCAAACTTTAAACAAATACAGTTTTAACTGTTTATACGTTTATATATTAAACTATAGATGAATAGAATAAGTGCTGAGTCATTCCAGTCAGTCAACATGAACTATTGTAATTTACTGACTAAACTGTAAAGTTTACAACCTGCTCACATTTCTTTCACTTTTCTTCTCCACCTAAAGCTTCATTCATCCTGGTAAAAAGTGTTGAATTCTCTTCTACAAATCTGTAAAAATCTGTAAAAACAGATCTGGATGGAAACAGTCTCAAAAACTATAACTTAGTTTTTAACTTTTTCAGCTCCTGAAGGCCACACAAAATAACCTGGCGGGCCACATTTGGCCTGCGAGCCCTAACTTTGTCCTGTCCGTCAGCGCTCAGTCGTCGACCAGTTTGATTTTCTTTGAGTACAACACACCAAACTCACTAGAAAATAAAGTCCCCTGCTCCGTGAGATCACTCTCTCCCCCAGTCACTCATTTCCCGCCTGTCTTTTTCGCGGCCACTAAGTCGTTCACGCCACAGCGATCAGTAAATTGAGATTTCAAACACTCTGCCAATTAATCACCGTCACCAGCGACAGTTACAACGTCGTCAACCCGACACACTCACAGCTCTGTTGGCATCCGTGAAGAACAGACTGAAAAACAACGAGGATTTGTTGATGGAAATAAGTCTTTTTTTTTTTTATTTCCCAACATTTGTTAAAAATATTATCGCCTCGGAATACAACGGTTTACACGTCACAGAACAGCAGTTTCTCTTTCTCTCTGTCGCTTTATCACTTCCCTAGTTTACGATCTTTCTCTTTGTCTAGCAGTTGCTGCAGGGCATAAATTTTTTAAGCAAGTGAATGGAAGATTTTGTTAAAGCTGTTCTGTCGTTTTCCCCCCACTGCATCTCTTTATTCTCGTTCTAATGTTATTGAATAATTCTAATAACATAGATATAAAATTTATTTTAAAATGTATTTTTTTTTAGATTTTAAAATTGTATTTTTTTGCGGAGATCGATGACACTCTCCTATTGCTCATATCAACCGACACCAATACAGGGCTAGGAATATTTACTTTTTTACCTGTACAAACACTTTATGAGTATGAGATTGAAAAAATGTGCTGCGATGCTGCCATCTAGTGACCGTAGAGACACCGTTTTATCCTCAAACCTGTTTTTATGGTGAATGTATTTTGATGCTTTCCACGTAATTCCGTATTGGTTTTCATTTTTGGAAGAAATACAAATAACGATCCTTCAAGACATTACAAAATACGATAATATTAGCGAACATCTTCAGGAATTTCACCTGTATTGGCCAAACACCTAATTTATTATTCCGATCTCAACTGATACCTTCATAGACCTGGCCAAAATTACTTATTAATCTGTACAAATGAGTATGAGAGCAATTAAATGAGCTGCAATGCTGCCATCTAGTGACATTCACTTTAACACACAGCTTTTTAGCCCCAAAAGGGTTTGTTGTGTTATTGATTTTTCACTATTGGAGAAAAAAAAACATTAACGATTCTTGCAGATAATAAATAATTATGCATACTTAAGCAAAAATATCAGTAAATCTACACTATAACATATATATATATATATATATATATATATATATATATATATATTGGTTTATATATTTATATATGTGTGTATATATATCATATTTTTTCCTATATATACACACACATATGTATACGTATATATATAAATATATATATATATATATATATATAGGGAAAAATATGATGTGATTGCCTCACTGTAATAAATTCCAATGTATTCCAGAGTACCATGTCTAAAACAACAGATTATTCATGGCCCCCTGCCCGTCATCCTCCCCCCGTGACCCAGGGTTCCATGTTCTGAGCTGCTAAGGACCAGGGAACATCAAGGTGTTTCCTGTTTGTGGGGATCCAGTCACGCCAAGGCCGTGGGTGTGTGTCGGCGCGGTGGGCAGCGGGTCAGAGACTGAGCGTCGGTGGGTTTTCAGTGTCATGGTCTGTGGGAGCCACAGAGACAGGAGCTGAGCTCGGCTCAGTCTGAGCCACTTAATGCTATTAATGTCTGTAAATACTATTGTTCTCCTCTCCCATTGTACCCTCTCCACGGCCGCAGACCCATTCAGGCTCCGGGCCCCCGAGCCAGACGTTTGGACCAACTTTAAGCCTTATCTTTGATGTGGACAAAACACACACAATCGCTGCGAGCACGATGTGGCCCAACCGGGGGGGTCGGACCCATTGTTGTTTCTCTGTGAACTGGTCCGAGCCGCCACAATAGCCCAGTGTGTGTATGTGTGTGTGGACCTGGTCTCTCATGTCCTCACAATGACTCATTGTCCTGTTTGGGAGTGCAACAGTAATTTATGTAAAGATTCTCTCTTTGTCTGGTTGGTCCCCTGTTCTCCATCACTTTGTTGTTTCTCTCCCTTTTTTCTTCCTCTAGTGTATTTTCACCCCCCTGTCTCCCCGTCCACTGTCAGATTGTGTCCCTCTCTCTCTGTTTCTCTCCCTCTGTCAATCCTTTACGCTCCTCTACCTCTTGTCTGCCCCCCCGGCCCTCTCTACTGTCGTGGTGTATCGATCGCCGTCTCTTTCCCCCTTCCATAGTTTGCGGACCTCTTTGTTGTCACCGCTTCTTACATTCGCTCCAAACTTTTTATCTCAGACTGGTATTAAAGTCAAATAAATGACTGGAACCATCAGTAATTTAACAGCCACTGAACCTGCACCCCCCCCACCGCCCATGTCCCCGACTCTGGACGTTCCTCACTGTCCAGGGTGTTTACTTGCGAGGAAGGTACGAAGCCAAGACCAACCACTGTCTGTCTGACAGGTGTATACCGATGTTCTGGTCCCCACATTAGCATAATTACATGATATCGATAAGATTGATATAGTTTTTTTCTCCGATAATGAAAATTCAATGACGCAAATTTGATGGAATCAAAACATGGGGTACTGAGAAGTTAACCTTAGTTTTGGGGGAAAACTGTGGCCCATATGAGAATTGGTCAATATCGGTATTAGAAAAGTATTTGTAGAACATTGGCAAAAGTTAACATCAGACTTGCCTATACATTAACAAAAAAGAAAAAAAAAAAAAAAACAATTTGTTGTTATAAACTCATCTACAAATGACCAAAATTTTAGTTAGTGATTAACCTAACAAATATTGACCAGGAGTGATGATCATCTGATGATGATGGCTGGGCATCAAACCCATGACGGGACAGAAAATAAAATGAAATGAAAGTAAAATAAAATTTTACTAGATCAACCCTTAAATTCCTTCACACTACAATTTTCACAATTTGGGTAAAGTTTGTAGTCAAGTCAATAAATAAGTGAAAAAAATTATTGAATGAAAATTATTATTATTATAAAATTATTTGAATTTTGAAAAAAGCCAAATTTTTTCAAGCATCAAATGTGTCTATCCTTTTAAATACTATGTTGTTTTTAAAACAGAAATAAAACCGGTTATAAATATATTGTAACATACTAGTATATTACAGTTTATATATTGCACTTATATTTATAAGTATAATATATATTGACAATATATTTTTAATACAGTACAATATATTTATACAGTATATTTTACTTATATTCATATTTATTTATTTTTATATATTGTATATATTGTATGGACAAGTCACCTGCCGTTAGCCTCCTGATTGAAAATATATTGTAATATATTTATATATTACAATATATTTTTAGTACTGTACAATATATTTATATAGTATATTTTACTCATATTCATATATATTTATTTTTATATATTGTATATATTGTATGGACAGGTCACCTGCCATTAACCTCCTGATTGAAAATATATTGTAATATATCAATATATTACAATATATTTATAACCATAATTTTTACAAAATTTCTTTCCACACCGAAAGGGATTTGAACAACCTTACAACAACAACAACATTTTTTTTGCTAAACAATATCAAACCAAACCCAGACTTTTAGCGTAGACAACAGAACATTCCGTGTACTCACAGCTGTAGTAGTAGTTTTCACCTTCCTTGAATTCAAACCCCAGTGAGAAGGGCGTGAACCTTTGGATTTTCTCCGAGAATCGCACCGGTCCAAATGGGGCGTAAGGGGTGTTGCACTCCCACCTCCTGATGGCGCCGATGGTGTCCACGCAGCCCTTAAAGGACGACTCTTTAACGAGGTAGAGGGCCAGAGACTCTGGCGGTCTGGAGCCCAGGGTGTCTTTGCTGGTGTAGTGAGGACAGTAAATGTCCAAGTAGTCGTTGAGGTTCACCTGGATGGACAGGTCACCGGCTGTTAACCTGGAAGACACGACCGGGGCATTAGATTAGATTAGATTAGATTACCACATATTATAGGGATTAAACAGAAACAGACAGATGATGTAACCCTAAATTTTTGGTTACATTTCTTAACGTCTTTTAACACAGATCTGGCCTCGAGAAGACGTTTTAGAGACTTTATCTCCTCATTCCCAATAAATCCATATTTCAGTAGAAATCCTGGAATTGTCAGATAAATGCAGCTTTGCTCCTCATCGAAGACCGTAGCTCTACTGTTCCTCTGTCTCCTCAACCGATCTTTCCCTCTGAAATAGGAAACTTTCCAAAGACGTTCATTTTCTGTTCATTGTCCTTCTTTTCCTTTCAGCTTGTCCCTTTTTTTCATGGGTTGCCACAGCGAGTCAACAATTTCCATCTCCCCCTGTCCTCTGTATCTTCTACTCTGACTCCAACTACCTCCAAGTCCTCCTTCACTGCATCCTTCAATCTCCTCTTTGTCTCCTACCTGGTAGCTCCATCTCTAGGATCATTCTTCTACCAATGTATCCACTGTCCCTCCTCTTAACATGTCCAAACAAATCTGTCTTCTCTTGCTTTTTCTCCAAACCTTCCTGTCTGTGTTGTCCCTCTGATTACCTCCTTCCTGATCCTGTCCATCCTTGTCCTATTGTCCTACGTTGTTGTTTCCAACTTAGTGCTAACGTTTCAAGTCTTACTGTCCGAAGCAGAGATTTTGAGAAGGAAGCGTTCGAAGCTAAGCCCTGTGACTGGGGAGAACATCTTCAGTTGCATCAAGTGTGAATCATAGACAGATGCCATGAAGAAAATCTGGCAAATCAGACAATTATATACAATCCACGCCCACACTTCGCCCTTTAAGGTTCTCATGGTGTCCTCCACTACGTCTGCCTTACAACAACACATGCAGGGCACACGGCACTATAGGGCGCACATTTTGAGGAAAGTCTAAGACTTTTATGTGTGCCTTATAGTCGTGAAAATACGGTAATCATGTAGTGGTGGTCCTGACCCAGAGTAAGTGGTGAGGGTCAGTTGAGGTGGCTTGGGCACCGGATGCCGAAGCCACCTCGGATGCCCCCTGGATGCCTCCCACCTGGAGGCGACCCAGAGGAAGGCCTGGGACACGCTGGAGCGACTATGTTGCCTGGCTGGGAACGGCTGGGGATCCTCCCAGATGAGCTGGAGGAAGTGTCCGGGGAGAGGGAAGTCTGGGGATCCCTCCTCCAACCCGGCTCCCGATAAGTGGATGACGATGGATGGATGGTTACGTCAGGAAAAGCCACATAAATCCAAATATGATAACCACCCTGTGTTGGTCGCAAACCAATGCCAACTGTACTGCTGACCCACAGGCAGTTGGTCTGTTGGTCGAAGACAAAGAAGATGAGGTAGAGTGGAAGATGAAGAGAACAGGGTGAAACGGAAAACAATGACTCGTCGAGGGAAACAGTCGAAGGGAAAAGAAGAAGAAGATTGGGGAGATTGTCATTGGTTTTTCTTCGGATATTGAAAATCTGGTAACACAATGCTTGGGTTTTGGCAAATATATTGGAATCGCACGTAGCGTCCTGAGACTTTTACCTCATGTTTTTCGGGCAAACCCCTGTTGGTATGCGTTGATATCGGAATCAAATTTTTGATTTGAAGGTTGATATGAGATATTCCTACATTTTTTTCTTGTTTCATTCTATTTCCTGAGCTCGGCTCCTCACAGTAGATGGATTCCTGGTATGCTAATTGAGATCACTGAGGGGAATTCAGTGCAAAATAAACTGCACTCCCTCTGCTCCTCACTCGGCTGCTCCACAGATACTCTCAGCCGCGTGCAGTCTCGGACGAGCGTGCATGCTTGCTGGTGTGTTCAGTCAAGGTTGACTGGCTTTAGGCATAACAACAACTCAGGACAAGACCGCATCATTGCGACAGAAGGACTGCATAATATATGTGCCCGTGGTTCAGACTCTGTCAGCAACACTGTGAAGAGTCACCACATCACACACTCATAAAAGAGAAAGACGCTAAGTGGATTAAAGCAACACGTAGGAGCAGGGGCGGAATTCGTGAAAAATGTCGATGGGAATCGCGAGTGATGGAGCGAAACGAGCCGCTGTTCACAAAGACGGAGTAAGAATGACGCAAACTGAGGCGTTCTGAAGTGTCTCCCCCTGTCCTCTGTATCTTCTACTCTGACTCCAACTACCTCCATGTCCCCCCTCACTGCATCCATCAATCTCCTCTTTGTCTCCTACCTGGTAGCTCCATCTCTGGCATCATTGTTCTACAAATGTATCCACTGTCCCTCTTCTGGACATGTCCAAATCATATCAATCTGTCTTCTCTAGCTTTTTCTCAAAACCTTCCTGTCTGTGTTGTCCCTCTAGTCACCTCATTCCTGATCGTGTCCATCCTTGTCTCTCCTAAAGAGAACCTCAGCATCTTTAACTCCTCCACCTCCAGCTCTGTCTCCTGTCTATTACTAGTGTCTCTAATCCATCCATTATGGCTGGTCTCACCACCGTCCTGTAAACCTTTCCCTTCACCTCAGCTGACTCTCTTCTATCACACGTCAACTTTTGCAGATATTTCTGATTCCAATATCAACCAATACCAATATATGAAGCCATTTGGCTTAAAACAGTTAAACTCTCTCAGGATCCTGTTAGCAATTCCAGCAAATTTGGCAAAACCCAAAGACAGTTACCAACTTTTTTTTGTCAAATATATGAATTTCTTCTCCACTGACGGCTCTTATGAATACAATACAATTATATGACCGACATAAAAACAGGTATTTTATAAATATAAATTGCTAGTTTTGAAGGCTTGATCGCTTCATCAGCTGGCAGCGTATTATGCAGCGCAGACTTGCTGCATGGGAACAACCTGTCGCAATAAATCCACATTTTGGTAGGAATTCCTCCTGGAATCGTATGGAGCCGGAAAAGTCTCAAAAAAGAACACAAGCGTGAGCGCGGATCTGCGAACGTATTCTGAGAAGAACAAACAAACAACGCTTCACACGTCAAAATACATTTGTGAATTCTTCAAAATACGTTTGTGAATTGTCGTATGCACATGCAAATCGTGCTTTTAATTTGAGAAACTAAGCGCAAATTTGTATTTTTGAGACTCTTACTGGGACCAGATTTGCTTGCATAATTTTGCTACGTCAGTCCGTCACCAGCCAATCAGATGTCTCACTCATTTGCAGCCAATCACACGGCGAGCATTCGAGCGTAACTATCATGTTATAACATGCTCACATACTAACACTTAAACGCTCGCTATTTGTCGCTCCCAGACGCCATTTTTGTAGGACGTGAACTTGGTTCTTGGGCACAGTTAAGTGACGTCACACACACACCCTTGTGGGGACACTGCCGTGTGATTGGCTACAAACGAGTGAGACTTCTGATTGGCTGGTGACGAACTGACGTAGCAAAATTACGCACACGAATCTGCGAGAGACAGAATATGTTTATTGTTCAAAGTGAAACAATGTTCAGAATCATAATAAATAAAACAGAAATTATGTAATAATTTTGTTTTTGGTAAAACCCAGGTTATTTAATTAAAAATCTTACCGATATTACCTAATATTACAAATTTTACGTGATGATATTGTCAAGTTGACATGATAAGACATCTCTAGGATGTGTTTTCTAATTACCGCTCCTCAGTGTCCAAATGAAAGGCTCCGTATGGAGCAGAGCAAGGCATGGGAAAAGGAATTGGACTTTAATTGGCCTCCTCTTCACGTGAACAGAAGAAAAGAAGGAGGCGCAGAATGTGGCATGGAGAGATTTTTCTGGTCTGTCAATGGGAGTCTTTATGGAGGAGAGAGGAAGGGAGTGGTGCAAGTCGTTGAAGGGGAACATGGGAAAGAGAAAGTGTGAATGAGGAGGTGGTGGAGGCAGAGGAGGTGGCAGTGGAAGGGCACTGAGTCTGAAGTGAAGTGACCAGTGGAATCAATGGGTGGAAGAATTGAGGTGTCAGAGGAGACGAGAGCCAAAATGGAAGCAGGCAGGAGGGGAGAGTCAGTCCGGCCAATCAGAAGGCTCCTCCTGAGATGGATGGAGCGATGAAGGGAGAACTGACAGGAAACCGTCACACAGGAAGACGGGAACAAGTGGCATGATGGGAAATAAAAAAAAAACAAAACAAAAACAACAAACAAATTGACATCAAAATTCATGTCCTGTGTTGATCGTGGACCTGGATACAGCTGTGATGGTGGGAGATAATGGAGCGTGAAAACACACTGACGTGTGTGTGTGTGTGTGTGTGTGTGTGTGTGAGTGTGTTTGCAGGTGAGATTTCTGGGGGAGGTCTAAACAAAGCTGCTTCCTGTTCAATAAAGTCAGCCCTGCAGGATCGGTGATCTATCAACCAGACAGGACACAATTGATCAGGATCTCCAGCTTCTCACACTCACACACACACACACACACACACACACACACACACACACACACACACACACTCTCACACACGCCTCCTTACTCCTCCTCTAACCTGCGGTGTTCCGTGGCACAGAGACATGTTTGCTGTGGGGCAGGAGGAGCAGTTCTGTCATCCTGCCTGCCTCACTGGCCTGATGGTGTTTACCCTCAGCTGCTCCAGGTTCTTAATCCACCACCAGAGGAAGGTGGAGCTGCAGCTGGAGCTGGACTAAGTGGGGGAGTGATCTCTGCTTCCCTGACGACAATCAAGATACGAGAGATAAAAAAAAAAATAGTGTATATTTGGGCGCCTCGCAGTGGGATCTCCACCTTCAGGAGGGTTTACAGAAGCTGCTGTGGTGAATTTGGGTGGTGGTGGTGGAGGCTAATGCCCCTAAAACTGGGTAATGGGTAAGAGGATGAAGATGGATGGATGGATGTGTAGATTGCAGCTGCCTTTGCATCTGAAAAAGGATGAAAAAAAAATCCACCATTTATAGATGAGAATATGAGGTCTACAAATGGCTCCCAACCAGCAGGGGGTGATCAAGAGCTCACTTGAAGACACAGTACCGAGTATTCAATCTCACGCAGGAGGAGAAGCCAGGGATAATGTCTGGAGTATTAAAAAATATTCCCTATGTTTGCTTTTGAATTGCCTTGCAGATGTGCACTTAGCACCACCTACAGTACAGGTGAGGGTACAACATGTCCAATGTCCAGTCTGTCTTCCTCTCAGATATCTGTTCATCTCTAAAAAACAGCTCTCCATCCACGACGCCTACAACCCTCAGTCACCCCTTGTGTTTACAAGGAAATGTTCTCACCAGCGCCCCCTCCTGGCCAGTGCAGCTGTGGCTACTGAGTCAAACATCACACAGGTCTCCATCCCCTGAATGGAACCTGAACTTCTTTCTCCCTCCACCTATTTTCACCTTTTCTTACATCGTTTCCTTCTCCATCCACAGGTGATTTCTCCACAACACAGATTTCACTTTGTTGCATTTGTAGGAAACGATTCTTTTTTTTTTGGAAACGATTCTTTCTTTTTTTTTTTTTTCAAAACCACAGTGCAGAAATCTTTTCTCCCTCATCATCATCTCTCTATTTCTATTTCAAAGTCCTATCTCCAACGTCCTGTCCCTCCATTCCAGACTCTCTCCGTCTCCTCATCTCCGTCTTTCTCACAGGAGCCTCCACCACCAGCCAGGGCCGCACGCAAACCAGCAATTACAGAGCTGCTGTGCTTCACTGATGTCAAACTGTCAACCCCCCCCCAACCCCACCACACTACTCTCTCTCCCCCCTACTCCCCCTTCGCTCCTTCTTTCCGTCTCCCACTCTCTGGCTCTGGTAGGCCTGGGTGGTGCGCTCTAATTGCACCCACCGTCCTCCACTTCTGCCAGCCACCATGCAACAGACTGCAGTGACAGCACAGGGGCATTATGGGAGCGGCGAGGGTCCGTGGGTGTCAGCGAACAGCGAGCTAAAGAAGCCCATCAGTGGGAGGATCCCCGGGATGAGGGCCGGTTTGGTTCGGCGGCGTAGCAACGAGGAAGAGACCAGAGCGCATACACACAAAGATATTTAAGGGACATGTGGGGACTTGAGAAGTGGTTGTAACATTAAACACTCAGCTGGGTTAGGGTTGATTTCTCTAAACTCAGTCGAGTCCATAAGAAAATCTGGAATATCCACCACATCCACATTCTTCCCAGGGTAATTGATGTCTCATGGACGGTGCCATGCTCAGTGGACCTCAATTCAAGATATTTTCTATGCTATCTTAAAAACTTTTCTACTCAGGAAAATTAAATGTAGATATCTTCAACTGGACTTTGGAATTGTTGGAATTCAGTTGTAAATACCGTATTTTCACGACTATAGTGCAGTGCGCCCTAAGTGTGTTGTTGTTGTAAGGCGGGCGTAGTAGAGGACACCATGAGAACGTTAAAGGGGGAAGCGTGGACGTTGTTTTACTCCCGCTCTATTTTTGAATACGCACACTTGCGTATGCTTGTGTGTGTTTTTGTCGTTGGAAGACGGACGTAGTAGAGGACACCATGAGAACGTTAAAGGGTGAAGTGTGGGCGTGGATTGTATATAAAGCCCACGCCCTACAATCAGGTGCACCTTATGTGTGTGTTAAATATAGTAATGACCCACAAAACTGACTGTGCCTTTTCGTACGGTGCGCTTTATGGTCGTGAAAATACGGTATGTCTTTATGAAGTTGTATCTATGGGGGCAGTTGTGGCCTATATGGGTTAAGAAAGTTCTGACCCACATACTGCAACTTCCAGTGGGTTCACCAACCACAGGAAGGCTGACACCCACCCACGGGATGGTGCAGTGTGATTTGGGTGGCAGCCGTGGAGACTGCTGCCTCTGGGACCCAGTAACGGATTAGAGGCTGCAGATCAATTAATGAATAAATATAATTTGTTGTATTTGTTGTGTTTTTGTGTTTCGTAACTGTTTTTTGCCCAATTAAAATTGATAATTCCAAACTGAATTTTTGTCCAGTCGGAAAGACATTCTTGATGGTAATTCTGGTGGGACGTAGCCTTTAACTGTGGGACGTAGCCTTTAACTCTTGCAACAGATTGACAGACCTGAGGAGTAAAGTGACCTGCAGTCAGATGGAACCACCTGGTGAGGGGCAGTTGGTGGCCTAGTGGTTAAGGAAGCGGACCTGGGTCCACAAGGTTCCTGGTTCGAATCCCCCTACTGCCAAGGTACCACTGAGCCCTTAGCATGGTATCGGCCCCACACACTGCTCCCCGGGCGCTCAAAAGCTGGTGATGGGTTAAATGCAGAGGTCAAATTTCGTTGTGCGCTGTGGCGTGAATTATGTCACAACAAAAAAAATAATTTAATCTTAATGAATCTGCTATTTTACACCAACTGTCAATAAAACTTTGAGACTTGAGAAAACTTGAGATCTCTTGGGACACCTTTTGTAGATATCGATATGTCCTACTGGAGTTTGGGACAGACACAGTCAAGGCATCAGTAACCACAAAAGTTCTCCAACTGTCATCATGTCCCATCAAAATTACGTTACATGTGTCTGAAACGTGAACCTACGCCCAGTCGGAAAGACGTTTCCGGAAAGTCAAACGTCGTGTTTTAAATGATAAAACGGTTTGTCACACACACTCACAGAATCCTATTTACACACACCAGGGCATAAAAGAACCCGAGGATGATCAATAAAGCCCCCTCTGCCCCGCGCCACAGACCGATCAGTGACGCCCCCTGGTGAGCGAACAGCTGAATCAGAAACGACCTGCTGTCAGGACTTAAAAGCTCCATCATTTATACTCCTTTAAAAACGACGAGAGGAAACATTTTAAAATTCATAAATGCAACACTCCCGGCGCCCGTCCTCATGTGTGTTCGCGTACGTTAGCACGCACGCACCAGCCGATCCCGTGGGCGTGGGCACGTGCGGTTATGTTGAAATTCCGCGGCTCGGCTCCGGCACGGACCTTTGATCCTTTAATATGAGAGAATAATTGAAGTAGCAACAATGCTACGACGCAGCGCGGGGAATACAGACGAGAACGCACGCCGCACCCTGCGGCTGCGTACCCGGCATACAGAACGCAACAGGGAGTCTGACGCCACACAGTGGAGAGAAAAATATTCAAGTAGGGTGAAAATACTGCGTACGTGTTTACAAATTATACAACAGAGGGCGCTGTTTGATGAACGCTAGTAGGCCTTAACCTTAACATGCTACAGTGGAGTCGTACTGGAGTTGTTATGAAAACTTTAGGAGGACGCATCCTTGTAGGAACTATAGGGCCTTACACCTCAAAGGTTGTGGGTTTGATGCCAGGTTTAGATGATGTGCCTGGTTAAATTAAACAGGCAGGTACACAGAAATGTTATTTTTTTCATCGAGTCTTCATACACATTGATGATTTTGCTGCCATCTACAGTACGATGGTGAATTTGCAAGTCAAAGTCTGCCATTTGGAGTTGGAGAATCCAGAACAGAACCATGAATCATGGGGCCTTGATAGAGTGTGTGCACTTTTTGCATTCAACTACGGGTCAGGCTGTGTCATAATTTTCTTCAATATTAATATTAAATAATACATGATATAAATAATATATTTCATCAATATTTCAACCCAAATCAGAAAAGCCGGACAAATTCTCCTTCTCTTCGTCGTCACTGCCCTGATGTGAAGACCGTGGCCGTGATCGCAGTAAAATAAATCATTAAAAGCTAAAAAAAAAAAACATAACGTCTTCGATACCTTGGAGACATCGTGGAGTAGTTTTCACGCTTTCTATTTCTTCTCTGCGTGTAATATTATTTTCTCCCTGTTTGATCTGCATTTACCAAAAATATCTCCTCCTCAGATGCTACGACGCAGAGCGCTGGTTAAACATCGTCACGACCGCAACAACAACATCGGAATATTCCTGCAGAACTACCACGGATGTTTGGATCGTAGGATTTTTACCGTATTTTCACGACCGTAAGGGCACCGTACGAAAAGGCGCAGTCTCAGTTTTTCACACACATAAGGCGCACCTGATCACAGGGTTAGGGTTTTATACACAATCCACGCCCACACTTCTCCCTTTAACGTTCTCATGGTGTCCTCTACTACGTCCGCCTCACAACAACAACACATATAGGTCGCGCCGCACATTTTGATGAAAATCTAAGACTTTTACGTGCGCCTATAGTCTTGAAAATACGATAAATCTCACAGGGGCAGGACTTTTAATCAAGTTGTCATTGTCCAGAGCTGAACTCTTTCTCTCCGGATTTGATACAATCAGTTTTTCCGAGACAATTTTAGGCCAAATGTAAATGTCTGTTGAAATCAACAAATCGGTGCAAAAAAAAAAAGAATCCCCCAACCGCCAAGTTGCCGCTGAGCATGTTATCTTCCCCACACATCACTATGATGATGGGTTAAAATTAGTGCTTTTCAATTATTTTCTGTTACGCCCCCCTAGCATATAGCTAGCAATAATAGCATTTGTCTATAAAACAGTTCTAGGTTCACCTCTGCATAGCATCGTATCCTTGTTAACATAAAGAAAACAAAAAGAAAAATATAAAATTCAACTTGCTGCGCACAATGGGCAATGAGAGCGCCACTGCCAACTACTGGAGTGGATGCGCAATTACACTTTATTGTAGTACGGCGGAAGAAAAGCATGTTCCTCAGGGTCACACGCGCCCCCCTACTTGAGAAGCACTGGGTTAAATGCAGAGGAAAATTTCCCCAAAACAAAAGCCGAGATGCAAGTTTGACGGAGAAAAAACTTAATAGTAAAACAAAGAAGTAAATCTAATAGAAATGCTGACCTAAGCAAAGGAAGCACGAAGAGATAACTGTGCTGTTTTCACAAATTCACAGATCAGGACTCTAACTCCTCCTTTGGCCCCTGAACCCAAACTATCGTCTGACAAGCGTTTTCGTGTCAGGTTATTACAAACTGACGGTAATCTGTGTCGATGGCGTTGAAGATTGTAACAAACTCCATTTCCGTTTCATTCACGCTCGCCCTAAAGTTTCAAGGTCAGAGAGAAACAAAGAGTGAGGGGAGGAGGACGAGACATGGATTGAGGAGAGGAGACGAGAACACGGATCAGAGATAAGGACCGGCTTTGTTTTCTTCGGCTTCTTGTTTCTCGGCGCTGCTCAAGTTTTCGGCAAAATATTCAGAGGGAAAGAAAGAAACCAGAAGAAAACCAGAAACTGTGGCTGGAATTTTTCTTTTTTTTTTTTTTTTTTCCCGATTCCTTTCTCGTTGCAACCCGTCAAACCTTCTTGATCCTTATCCGCATTAACATTTGTGCAGAGAATCAGGACAAACAACGTCAACCTCCTGCTGCGCCCACAGCCCAAACTCCAGTCTTATGTCTAACCTGGTTCTTACTCCCCTCAAAGCGCACAAACAAGGATTTCACCCCCCACCTCTGACCATCTGGGCCCCCCCGCCGCCCCAGTTGTCCAGCTGTCCAAAAAAAAAAAATCCCTTTGGCGCCCTCCTCCTTCCTAACACCTCACACTGAAGACTCTGCAGAATCCAGGTCTTTGTCATGGAACCGTCGGCGGTGAAGGAGGAGATAAGTTCCTATCTCCTCCTTCCTGCCTGTTATTCCATTCCACCAGGTCAGCAGGAAGTGTCACTCGCCGCTCTGTGAAGGTGGATGTCACGGTGGTGGTATTTTCCTTCATATACGCCACTGTATATTCCTTCTTCTGAATCAGGAGGCGGAGGAGGAACCGTACCGTCGACCGCGGAGGGAAGGAGAACTCTGATTCAGATAAAACCAAATACTTTTGTGCATCACGAAGAAGATGATGGGCTGATACGGCTGATGAAGGGATTGGACGCACCAGGCTCCATTAAATGACCAGGAGTCACCGGGCGTCCTGACCACTCAGGCCCTGGTTCAAACTGCAGATATCAGCAGGACGACTCACAGCCCGTCTCCCTCTCTCCACCGTCTCCCTCGCTCTTTCAATTTAAATAGCAATAAAACACACACTGACAAATGCACAAACACACTCCTGGGCAGTTATGGCCCATAACAGACTCACAGCCCTGGGTGAGGACATTATTTTCTGCCTGTTACTGCAGACGTCCCCCTATGGTCAGTTTATGTGTATGTGTGTGTGTGTATGAGTCTAGTATGTAAACCTGCGGCCAATCAGAGGAGGAGAAAATTGCCTGGTCGAGGCTCAGAAGACCAATCAGCATAGAGAAGAATCAATCTGAGTCACTTTGACATGGTCTAAAACAAAAAGCTGACTGTCCACTGTATACAGTAAACCAGGAGTGTCAAACTCAGGCTCGGGGCCCAAATATGACCCCCTGTGTAACTATATTTGGCCCACAAGATCATCAGGATCATATCGAATGCGTACTCCACCACCAGTGTAGAGACTTATTATGACTCGCAGGCAGATTGAGATGGTTTGGACATGTTCAGAGGAGGGACAGTGGATACATTGGTAGAAGAATGATCCTAGAGATGGAGCTACCAGGTAGGAGGAGGGAGGACATGGAGGTAGTTGGAGTCAGGGTAGAAGATACAGAGGACAGGGGGAGAAGGAAATTGTTGACACGCTGTGGAGACCCCTGAAAAGGGGACAAACCAAAAGGAGAAGAAAGGAGAAGGTCCACTTAATTGATGTGGCCAGATGGTGGCGTTGGTATCATCTAAGGTAAGATACAAGTGCTGCATAGAAGCAGGAGTGGGCGAAAATTTTGACTTCTGGGCCACATTGGACACTAGACGCGGGGACCCGATTTACAAAATTGTCCGAGCTACGATAAATGACCTTGAAATGTCAAGTCCAAAATGTTAAACTGCTTTGACCCTTTTCTACCCTATCTATGCAGGCATTCCAAGGAAAAGGCAAAAGTATCATGATAACATACCTAAGAATTTGGACAAGTTTGGCGACCAGATTAAAAAGCCAAATTGGCCTCATCTGGCCCCTGCCCCATAGTTTGAGCACACCTGATATAGGCCCTATATAATATACTGGCAGTATTATTCAAATTATTTGTTGTTGTTATGAAAAGAAAAGATTTACATGAAAAAGTTACTGCAAAGGCTACAGATCGTGTGTCAAACTGAAGGCCCGGGGTCCAAACGCGGCCCATGAAATCATTTTGTACGGCCCACGGGAATGAAGAATTACACACAAAAATAGCATTTTACATATGGAAAATAAAAAATGTACACTTAAGATCTGGAGAGAAGACAGAACATGAACAATTGACGTCAATTTTTCAATAAATCCTAATTTTGTCCCAGACTTTTGTCTCACAGTCTTTGTTTGACACCACTGGTATCAACAGACACCAGTTCACCATCTGTGGCTACGACTTTGTTTTTTCAAAGTTTCCTGGACTAAAAACACACCTAGTGGAAACGGTCGACTCCCTCCACCCTCAGCGGCTGCAGCAGCTCCTACTTCTGTCCCTGACGTGCGCTGAGCGTCAGTGTCCACACGGTCAGGGAGGAAGAGCAGAGGAAAACGCCGGGATCTAACGTCCAACGCTCAGAAGAGTGACGGGAAAGTCAACGAAAAAAACCTGCGTGGGCCGAGAACGTGGTTTTCCTCGTACGTCCAGGGGTTTGCGCGAGGGTAAATAAGGTCAGACGTGCCGTTGCTACGACGACCACCAATATGGAGCCAGGATTGGGTGCCTGGCCCAAGCCCCGCCCCTCGGTGCTTCACTTTACTGGTGTTGTTTTTTCCCGTCATCCTGACGTTGGACGGCCCAAACCTCAGGGTAATGAAGGCCCTTGGTGTCGGAGCTGCAGCGAAAACACAGGCCTGAAGAGAAAAGGTGCCAGGAGAAGCTGCTGGGACCACGATGACGGGTGGAGGAGGAGGTGGAGGAGCAGGAGGAGCAGAAGGAGGAGCAGAGAAGATAGTTGAAATTATGAAATCTATCAAAGCTGATTCTATCTGTTCGGCGATATTTGTTTCAGTGTTTGAATCCAGACACTAAGGATGTCGAAGGATGTTTAATTGGACGGTTCTCAATATTGGGTCGGGGTCTACCCAGTGATCAAGAAAGTAGTCTGGTAGTCCTGGTAGATCATTGAGGATTATAAAAAAAAATATATATATATATTTATATATATATATGTACTTTGATATTATATATAGAAATATATTTTCTACTTATATGAACTATAGTAGTGACCATATAAGGTAATAATGAAATAACACATAAACAGTCACATGAACCAATCAGAGCTGTATCATAAACGTACATATTATTGATGATATTTTTGTTGTTATGTTCAGTATCAACAATAGTAATAATAATAAAAATAATAAAGTAATGATAATAATAATAGATAACAATAATGTGATCAAATTTTTCTGTAAATGAATGTTGTATCTTGGATTCCTTCTTTTTTTTGTTAAAATTTTTTGAATACACTAAATCAAAATTACAACTTTACAACTTTTTTCTTTAAAGTTTGACATCAAGAAAAAAAAAAAAGTAAAAAAAAAATAGTTCAGTCTCTACTACAGCTTCAAAATGGTGCCTTTAGTAAAAAAAAATAAAAAAAAAATTTATCCACTGTTCTCGTCTACACTCATTGATTTTAGATTCTGTAGTGTAAAATATTTATACTGAATATGAAATATTTCTAAAAGTGAAATTTAATGAAATGTAATAAAAACTAACACCACAGGTGATGGTTTTTCCTATTTATTCTTTTTTTTCTTATTCTTTTCTACGTCCGTCCCGTGTCTCATGGTCAAACTCTCAGTTTCTCCCAGTTCTGTCTGGCCGAGAAATCCTCGTGTGAGAGAAAAAAAAAAAAAAAAAGATTTTCGCTTCCTGATCAATTCATGAAATCAGTTTGTTGACTTGATCGGTTCAGATCCTCTGGAAACTCCTGGAACGAAAAAACTGAGCGACAGCGACCGACACGTCCAGAACATCCAGACCAGGCATCAAACAAAAAAAATGAAAAAAAAAAAACTAGAAAAAAAAAGATTTCATTTTATTTTAGACCAATAAAAAGTCTTGGACTTTATACAGAACACATCCAGAATAATTCTGGGTCACAGTCGAAATCTTAGTTACTTTGGATTTTTGTCGCTCTTTCGACCGTTTTTCTGCCACCGTTCGTTAATTTTACTTTTTTATTAAAATAAAGCTACAAGCTATTGATTGACGGATCCTCTAGCGCTCCGTTAGCTCTGGACTCACACCGAGCTAGCAGCTCGTCATCGTAAGCGCTTCCTGCGTCCACGACACACTTCTGTCTGAAGACATTTGGACGCTAAAGAAACGTCCCACTGATACTTAGTCACTCAGTGAAAAGGCCAACGCAAATACGCACAAACAATAAATCACTGCTGGCTGTGAGAATTTATCATCTACTAACTGGGTCACACGCCTGACACAGGAACTCTCCCTCTCTCTCTCTCACCCTCCCTCTCTCCCTGTCTCCCTCCCTCTCTCTATCACTCTCTCTCTCTCCGTCTATTTTTTCCCACATTCTTGTTATTGTGTTTGTCTGGTTCTGGACGGGAAGTGAAGTATGGGCTGCATCCCAGGTGTCCGTTTCCACACATTCACTCGGAGGCTGATCATGTTGTGCACATTCACACACTAGGTGTCGAGGTAGTGGTTCTCAAAGTGGGGGGCGGGGGCCGAGGGGCAGCGGAGCCTGGAGATTTTTTTTTTTTTTTTTTCGTTTTCAGTTCATTTTGATCCTATTACAGCAGCATTTCATCAGTTAAACAGTGGAGCCTTGAGATACAAACACCTCGACATATGAGTAATGACTCAAGATACAAGCACACTTAGGGATTCCAACACCAGGTGGCCACCACACTGGTTTGAGACTTTCGTACACGTGTCCCGTGAGTCTTCTGTGATGTGTTTGCATTATCTACCAGACCTTCTCTCTGGTTTGTCCATTATTCTTCATTATAGTGATGAGTCCGAAGAAAATGGATGGAAAAAAATGGTAGTGAAATATTATTAAAACCATTGGAATCCTTCTGTATTTTATTTTTTTAGTGTAATTGTTGTATTAATAAAATTTAATAATACATTTTCCACTGTTTTAGACATTTTTAACATTAATAAAGGAGTTTTTAGAGACTGAAATTGATTTTTTTTCTTTCATTTCTAGAAGAAATTAATTGAGATACAAATAACTCGAGTTATAACCTCAATTCCTGAACAAATTATACTCCATCTCCAGTTTCCACTGGATGAAGTTGCTTCAAAAGTCAGATTTAGTGAATCAACCTTCTCCATCTCCCCCTGTTCCCTCCATCTTCTACTCTGACTCCAACTACCTCCATGTCCTCCCTCACTTCTTCTTCTTCTCTTTTTGGCTTATCCCGCTTTTCAGGGGTTGCCACAGCGAGTCAACAGTTTCCATCTCCCCCTGTCCTCTGTATCCTCCACTCCAACTGCAACCACCTCCATGTCCTCCCTCGCTGCATCCATCAATCTCCTCTTTGTCTCCTACCTGGTAGCTCCTTCTCTAGGATAATCCCTTTACCAATGTCTCCACTGTCCTCTGAACATGTCCAAACCTTCTCAATCTGTCTTCTCTAACTTTTTCTCCAAACCTTACTGTCTGTGTTGTCCCTCTAATCACCTCATTCCTGATCCTGTCCATCCTTGTCTCTCCTAAAGAGAATCGCAGCATCTTGAACTCCTCCACCTCCAGCTCTGTCTCCTGTCTTCTTCAAACAACAGACCACAATGTCCCTCATTTGACACATGTGAAATATATAGGAAAACTTATTCATTTATTTTCATCCTCTTATCTGTTACAGGAGCAGAAGTCTCCACCGCTGCCACCCAAATCACACTGCATCATACTGTGACCCTTCTTGTGGGTGGAGAGACCACTGGAGGTTAAGTGGGTGAGAACCTGGCAGCTGGTTTAGGGTTCAAAACCCCTGGGAAAATAAACTGTGTTACATCAAAAATTCCTTGTGAGTTTTTTTTTCCTTCACTTCATAAACACTGATTTATTTTCCGCAGTAATTTCATTTCGTCAGTTTTGTACGAACGACTGAAACGTGTTTTGGAAATAAAGTCCAGCGGAGGAGGAGGAGGAGGAGGAGGAGGAGGAGGTGGAGGAGGTTGGTTTCTTCTCCCGTAGCTCAACTCCAGTCTACGTTCGCCCGTTTCCTTCCTCCACAACTGCATCTCCTCATTCTCTCCACTACATCACCTCCTCCTCCTCCTCCTCCTCCTCCTCCTCCCTTCTCCTCCTCCCTCCTCTCTTCAACCCTTGCCATCTTTCTCTGTTTATCTAAGCACTTTCACGGTCACTGCTCTGGAATCCCAGGAGTCTAAACTGGCCCCTTCGCCTCTTCTCTCCCTCTCAGCGTTGAGCCGCTCTCCTCCCTGCACCTCCATCTTTCTCTGTCACTTCGGCTGAGATTCATATCACAGGCTATGAAATGCCTCCCCTTCCTCCCCCCCGCCCCTCCCCGTTCACCCTCTAGGTGGCCAGTTTTGTCCTGCTCTAGTCACGCACAGCTGCTGAGTCTTCCCAGGCTCACGCATGAACAGGTTCACACCAGAGGAGTTACAACTATTTCCAGGGCTGAAGACAATGAACAAAGCCATTTTATTTAGAATATATATATATATATATATATATATATATATATTTAAATATGTTTATACGTTTTTTATGTGTTTTTTAGCTATTAATCTTAGAACTGAAGTGTAAAATGTCTTGATCAGCTCTGAAATGAAACCAGTAAATAAAAAATAATACAATTTCTCTACAGCACAGGAATCAAACTCAGGCCCGGGGGCCAAATCTGGCCCACAGTTTAATAATATTTGGCCCTTGATGTTATATCAAATGTGCACTTATAAGCCTTTATTATAGCACATCCATTTTATTTCTCTACAGCAGTGCTTCTCAATTATTTTCTTACACCCGCCTCTAGCAAGAAAAAAACAATTCGCGCCCCCACCACCCACTCTCTGCCGCAACTATAAATAATAGTGTTTGTCAATAAAATAGCTCCTATCCTAACATCGTATTCTTGTTAGCATAACGAAAACAAAAATGTGTGCAATCACACTTTATCGTACTACGGCGAGAAAAAAAAAAAGCATGTTCACCTCTCAGCATAGCTCCGCGTCCCGAGGGGGGCCCGCCCCACTATTTGAGAAGCACTGCTCTACGGAGAGACGGGAAAAGGAACAAACACTACAGATTTATAATACAGTGATTTATTTCTAATTTAATTTTTCATGTGTTGAAATGAATTTGTGTCTGTTCTTTGGATTTAAATTTACTGTTTCCACATGAAAAAAAAAAAAAAAAATTGAAATTTTTACACAATAGACAGGGGAAAATATTCACATTTATAGTTCATTTTTTAATAACCATAACCCGTGACTTCAAGTCAGTTTATTAACTTTTTAATTTTAAATCCTGCTCTACAGTACGATTAAATATTTTTTATTTATTTATTGTATATATTTTTATTATATATATATATATTTACACAGGGAACCAGTTACATTTGTTTGGATTACTTAGTTTTATTTGTATTTTCATATAGGATACCTGCAGAATATGGTCAATGGGAGATAATATTATAGAATAGAACATATTGCTGTTCTCCTACTGAAGGAACAGTATTTACCTGTAGAAAAAGCACTGTTTTTAGCATCAACTGATGGAAGAACTGAAGTGATGTTGGTCTCTATCAAGAAAACCTTAAAAAACGGCAAAAAATCAAATTAAACTCTTATGATTTTTGTTGCTATCATTACATTTGTCCAAACAAATGTAGCTTCAGTGGAACCAGGCATTAAAGAGAATGAGAAAATGAAGAAAACAACAGGCTGCTCTAATAATATTTTCCATCCTGTACATATATTTACCTCCGTGTTTATATTCTTGTATATATATATTGATGCGTCGGATGGTAAAGTCCGTTCTTTCTGGTCGACTTCAGGAATTGTTTTTGCACTTTTTAAATCAATACAAGTGTAAAGTGTGATTCATTTCCGCTCCCAGTTTCTTGGAAAGGTTCGCTTCACTTCCACAACAGCGATAAAGCCTTGGAACAATGTGTGTGAAGGAGTGGGGGCAGATTTAGGGGCAGGGAGGAAGGAAGTGGCGAGGGGTCAGGAGAAGAGGCGGCGACTTCAGTCTCACACTGCGCCAACAACAGCCTGACGCTGGGCAGAGATTAACTGATCCATTTGGGATTAAAGATGGCGGCTCTGTACTTTGGCTAATGAACCGTTATGACCCCAAAATGACCAGATTAACGTGCAGGAGGTACAGTGTGAACGGGCGTGAAGGAGCAACGGCCCAGGGTCTGGGCTCTGGAGTCCATTCTCCAGTTTGTTGCACCGTCCTTTGACGGAGAACACGATAAAGAATAATATTCTGGAAACAGAGAATAAAAAATAGACAAAAAAAAATATCCCAGTGTTCAGAGCAGCGGTCTCAAACTTGGGGCCCGTGGGCCATTTGTGGCCCATAAAATTATATTTTACGGCCTGCACCTTGATGTGAAATTTGAATTTATGATAATATTTTATTTTATTTTTTTATGGATTTTTCCCAACAACTTGAGTTTTTTTTTTACCCTGTCTCAGAATCCTCGAGCGCCTACGGTTTATTTTTGAGTTTGTTTTTGAGCAAGGGATTTTCTGACTTTTATGACTGCGTGTAAATACGGAAAGAACAGATTTATCCCAGAGTCAAAAACATGCAGCATCTGCTCTCGTGTTTAAGGGGTGGAGCTACACGATAAAAAATTAATTTGTGGTCCAACTTGGGGGGCGGGGGCGATGGGATTAAATTGTTCACCCGTGATTAGGCCCTGGAGATCTGGGACAAGAAAAATCCTCGTCTCTATGACCAGAATTTAGTCCGTCAGCGTTGATGTTGGCTAAAACAGAACGTATTGAAGTGACTGCAGTCCCAGCCCTCACCACCAGGGGGGTAGGAAACCTCAGGTATCTGATAAAGTGAGTAAAAATAATGGAAGTTACTCACTACTTATACTAATTTACTTCAGGTAGAGTATAAATGAGAACAACAATAGTTCACAAGAACAGCGGCAAAAAAAAAGAAAATTACAAGTTATAAAACATGAAAAAAGGGAAAGAATTACTATCGAAGACGCCTCAACTAACTAAGATCTGGATATTTAACATCTAGAACCACTAAAAAGAGATCATTCATTCATCTCCATCACTTCCTGTGGGTGGTGTGTCCACTGGAAGTTATGTGGGTCAGGACTTTGCAATGATCAGAGCACCTCAGTGGCAACCTGGCAGGATTCGGATTCGAACCTGAAGCCTTTTGGACCCAGGTCTGCTTCCTTAACCACTGGGCCACCACTGCCATGCAATATTGCTCAAAAACGGACCAAAAAATAAACCGTAGGACCGTGGATACTGAGGCAGGGGACTAAAAACCCAAATATTTTTGACTAAATTGCATGTTGGGAAAAAATCTCTTTCAACTTTTTTGCGGGCCGCAAAATATAATTTCATGGGCCACCAATGGCCCACGGGCCGCAAGTTTGAGACCACTGCTCTAAACTGTAGTGTGACATAGTGTCAGTGCAGCTGCCGTGGTGATTATCTCCCCAGGCCTCAGAAAGTGTTAATCCAGCCCTGCAGACACCGGAGCTAATGTTAGATACGCTAACCCTCACCCCCCCATGACTGAGGGAACATTTAACTGACAAAAGGAACAAGTTCACTTTATAACCATAAATATTTAGAGTTTTGTCAAATATTATGATTTGACTTAGAAATAATTGTGATCAATCAATTTTATTATTCATTCATTCATCTTCTTCTGCTTTTCCGTTGTTGGTTCGCAGCTGGCTCCACCCAAATCACATCGCACCATATTGTCAGCCTTCCTGTGGGTGGAGAGCCCACAAGAAGTTATGTGGGTCGGGACGGTGCTATGTAGTTGGAGATATCTTCCTAATGCATTTTGATTGATTGTCCACCAGCTGCCAGGTGGCATGAGCCCAGCACCGTCCCGACCCACATAACACCACCCACAGGAGGCTCACAGTGTGGAGCAGTGGGATTTGGGTGGCAGCGGTGGAGACTAGGTCCGTTTTCTTAGACCTTAGGCTAGTGTTCCGCAACGCTCTTTGCGCCACGGACCGGTCGTTAAGTTGTGGCAGATAAATACCCCTTAATAAAATTACATTTCTGTGTGTTTTGAAATATTTTCCTACCTATAAAATCTTCCTACCCGAATTAACTGTGCATGGGCACAACAGGGATTTCTCAAGTGCACACAACCTATAATTTTCTGCTACCAGACCAGTATAAAGAGTTAGAATTTTGTATCAATGACTCTTTGTTGTTGTTGTCTTCACTGAGAAAATATTTCCTAATCAAATACAGTTGCATTATTGGTGATGGAATCCTAGCCATTCTATTGGTCAGTTCTTTTGTTGATATGAGTAGCGATCAAGTGGAAGTAATAGACAGATGGGGCCAAAAGGAAACATTATTTCTCTGCGACCCGGCACCAATTTACCCACGGACCAGTACGGGTCCCCGGACCAGTGGTTGGGAACCACTGCCCTTGGCCACCACTGCCGACTTCAATTTTATTAAACCACCATGATTTCAGAACTGGTTAATGTTGATGCGCTGCAACCTTGATGTTGTTCTTGTTTACAGCAACAAATCCAAAATATATGTATTAATATAATAACATTTTTAATAATAATACGATATATTATAACTGATATAATTCAGGAACCAAATGAGAAAAGATTCATTCGGATGATGAAGCAGCAGAGACGCCACACTGAGCCGCACTGATCAAGAGACCGACTCGTCGACTCGTCTCTGAGCTGCAGACTTCTTGCACCAAAACATCAGCATATTGCACATCCATGGAAGAGTCAATTCAAACCAGGACAATAAATAAGTCATGGACGCTGGTAGCTGTGCTGTGGACTGGGACTGGTCCTGTTCTCCATCAAACCACAGCTGCAACCAAAGACTCGTCAAAATCCAAGCATCTTGGCATAAAAAAAACCCCGAATTCGGCAAATGGAGGATTTTAATCATTAAGTTGCGAAATAAAAAATAAATATGATTTACTAAGAGACCAATCTAGGCTGTGAGGATCATCAACTGCTTTGGTTTCAGTCATGAAAGGGTCAATAAAATACCGTGTCTTATGATGTCTGAACCTCGAGATACAAGTCATTAAAGATACAAGCAAGCTGCAAATTTTAGCTTTGAGGGATGAGTAATGATTCAAGATACAGGCGCACTTACAGATGCCAACACTAGGTGGCCGAGCACTAGCACAGCATACCGTAAGCTGCTCATTCACTTCACTTGTTCATCAACTTCTGTACGCCTCTACCGCGATCTTTCTGTACTGTAACATAACAGTGACAAGTCAGGTGGTGGTCTAGTGGTTAAGGAAGCGGATTTGGATCCTCAAGGTCCCTGGTTCGAATCCCCCTACAGCCAAGTTACCACCGAGGTGCCCTGAACACGGTATCGTCCTCACACACTGCTTCCCGGGCGCTAAAAAGCTCACTTTGGTGATGGGTTAAATGCAGAGGTCAAATTACGTTGTGCGCTGTGGTGTGAATCACAACGTAACAAAAAAAAAAAATTTTATTTTAATCTTTAAAGTCCTTATAAAGTGAGCGCTCCACAGCAATTAAAATAGGTTTTCCCCATGCTATCAGCGCTAATATTGTTTTTTTTACATTATTTTTATCGGAAAAAAATGATTTTAGTGAATATTCTCGTTCCTCCAGTTCATGATATCCAAATCCTTTAGTTGGGAGTTGAAACATCTCTTTTTTGGAGCGACCAAACAACACAGTGGAGAAGAAGGGAGTGGTGTAGACAAGAACAACCACTAATGTTCCCCGTTACATCAACCAGAAACTGAAGAAATCCAGTTCCTCACAACTAAACCTTCACGAAAACCACATCAAGTCACAAATTATGGTCCTACCAGGAGGATCTACTGTATCATTAACTAAAATATTCATTAAGACTCAATAATCGTTAAATCAACATGTGACACCAGGGTTTTAGAATCCAGTTCTACCATGAAGACTGGAAGACTGGACCTCTGGTCCTTCAGACACCAGCAGGCAGCTGTACACTGATCTTCAGCAGCTGGTTGGATGTGGAGCAGCGTTACTATCAGTACTACGAGTGTGTACGGGGGGCGGGTGGGGGTGTGTGTTACACCTGTGAGAGAGCATGCGTCAGACGGAGTAGTCTCCCCGGAGTGTGTTGGTGATGGAGGAGGGGCGAAGAGAGGAGGTTCTGCTCCTCACGGCTGCTGGTGACAGTGATAGTAATACCTGCTGACATCCTTTCTTCCCTCCTTCTCCCTCTCTCTCCCCCACTATCTCCTCCTCTCTCTCCCACCTCAGCCCTCCGTCCCCGGGGGGCCTTCTCAGGCTGTTTTGGGAGTTGAAATCTGTTGACTCTTTCCTTGCTCTCCTCTCCGCAGAGCGTCCTCCATCCTTCACTCCCTCCAATGCAGGTATAATGTTTTTACTATCTCTGGGGGCTGAGCAGAAAAAGGAGCAGAGAGAGAAAGAGAGAGGAGGCGCAAAAAGGAGCAGTGAAGAGGAGTGTGTGTGTGCGTGTGTGTGTTTCGCTGCCTCACTTCTGGGAGGCAATGCCAAAAATGTTAGTTTTTGCTGCGCTACAAAAAAAAAACTCCTCCAAAAAATCCCGTAAAACAGCTGCATCATAAAACCCCTGTCATGTGATCCATCTCCACAGAGTCACTAAAAAACCGCAGCTTCTGTAAAATAAGTATTTGTGTAAACAGGAAACGGGTATTTTTACGATCTGCTCTAAAAATATATGACGTTAAATTCACTATAGGAGAATATTTAGTGCTTTGACTCCAGACTGTTACGTGTTGTTATTTCCAGCTGTGACTGTTTAACACGATCAGACCGAGAGACGAAGAACGGCGTCGAATCCTGCGCTGTGTTCTCGATGTTTCGAGCCATTTTACATCTACGTATCATTAAAACGTAACGTAATATCTGTAAGAATCTTTATCGTTTTTTTCTCCCGTAGAGATAATTTGCAAATATGTCTGGTTTTCACCATTTGGTCTTATAACAAAACAGCTTAGGGGATAAACGACTGCGTTTCAAGATAAAGTCACTAGATGGCAGCATTGCAGCTCAATTAATAATTTGCATACTCATACAGTGGTTTGTTGAGATAAAAATATAAACACTGATATTAGCAGGTTTACATCGGTATCGGGTGATATGAGATTTTGGACGATACTGATATTGGCTATCGGCAAAAATATCGTAAAGAACTAAAACTGAAGAAAACATGGAGCTTCCACTTTAGCTTTTCAAGGTTGAATTTTTTAAGATGAGTGACTTTACGTTTAATTTATTCAGTTTCAATAAGAAAAAGGAGATTTATCAATAAATACTTCAGTCAGTTCGGTCAGTTCGCGGGTTGTTTCGTTAGTTTTCTGCAGGGACACTCATTTGTGTCATGTGACCCAAAGTGCTGTGTCTCCTCACGTCTGACTCATTCGACTATTTGCATAAAACATCCGCAATGTTTGATTCTTTAAAAGGAACAAAACAGATGTTGTGAAAATAGAGTCGAAGAGAAAAAAAGAAATCATTTGTAGACAGAACAAAAAAAATCTCCTCTTTGACAAAGTTATTTTTTCCCATTTATTCCACGTCATAAAAATCCAGAAAGAGGAGACAATATATATGGAAATGTGAGGACAGTATTGAATGTAGAAAAGCGTCTGCATGAGGAGGAAAAAAGAAACGGCATCTGATGAAAGTGTCCTTAAGCACCTCTGAAGGCCGGGGGGAGGAGGAGGTGGAGGAGGTGGAGGAGGAGGTGATGGGGATACACCGGCCTCTGTGTCCTCCTGGCAGTGAGGACCTTACACGACACAATAATCCCGATTCCTCCTCCGTCCCTTTTGCTCTTCCTGGGTCAATACTAATTCAATTTCTGTCCCAGGAAATTCCCCGGTCGGTTCCTAGCAGGAATACTGAGCCCAGAGGACGAACCTGGAGCGAGCTTTTCTCTACGTGACGTTGTCTGGCTCTCTGTCTCTCCAACTGTCTGTCTGTCCCTCTGTTTGTCTACCTGTCTTTCTGTCCATTTGCCTCTTTGTTTGCCTGTCCATGTGTTTATCTATATACCCACCTAAAGAGCTAACTATCTATCTATCTGTCTATCTATCTATCTGTCTGTCTGTCTGTCTGTCTGTCTATCTACCTATTTTTTCTGTCTGTCCATCTATCTATCTATCTATCTATCTATCTGTCTGTCTGTCTGTCTGTCTGTCTGTCTGTCTGTCTGTCTGTCTGTCTGTCTGTCTGTCTGTCTGTCTGTCTGTCTGTCTGTCTGTCTGAGTATCTTTCAATCTATCCATCTGTCTGTCTGTCTGTCTGTCTGTCTATTCATCTGTACGTCTGTCTATCTACCTATTTTTCTGTCTGTCCATCTATCTGTCTATCTGTCTGACTACACGTGTATCGCTCTATCTATCTATCAGTCTATATAGCTGTCTATCTATCTATCTATCTGTCTATCTGCCTGTCTATCTGTCTGTCTGTCTGTCTATTCGTGTATCTATCTGTATATTTGTCTGTCTGTCTGCCTGTCTATCCATCAGTATGTCTGTCTATCTACCCATTTTTCTGTCTGTCCATCTATCTATCTATCTGTCTGTCTGACTACACATGTATCTGTCTGTCTGTCTGTCTATACATGTATCTGTCTGTCTGATAGACTAGTTTACTTCCTAGTTAGGTCACTATTTAGAATCTTTTTTGCAGGGTTAACCATCTATCTGTCTAGCTGTCCATCCATCTGTCTGTCTCTCTGGCTTCTTGGAGACAGATAAGGAGTCAACAAGAATCAGATTTTTCTCTTTCAGCCAAATTCCTCTCAATCAACCAAAAAATTCCTGACTAAATAATCGCACAAACATCATTTGCTCGTGGTCCGACCTGGACCAGGACAACTGACCTCCTACAGACTCTCACAGACGTCTCAGCAGCCAATCCCTGTCCATCTCTGTCTGTGCTGGAACGCCGCTGAGCCTCATTCCATTCCACAGCTGTTCCACTTCAGTCGGACACGTGCGTACGACCAAACCTGTCGCTGCTTAATATTGATGCATGTTTGTACTCAGAGGACCGGGGGACGGCGGGGGAGACGGCGGCAAAAGACACGGGTCCATGTGCTGCCTGGTGATAATGCAAGGAGCCTCTCGATAATATCTGGAGGTTTAACTGGTATCGATTTATCTATCTATCAGTCTATCTATCTATCCATCTGTCTATCTGCCTGTCTGTCTGTCTATTCGTCTATTTCTCTGTCAGTGTATCTATCGATCTGTCTCTCTATTCATGTATCTATCTATCTACCTGTCTATCTGTCTGTCTGCCTGTCTATTCATCAGTATGTCTGTCTATCTACCCATTTTTCTGTCTGTCCATCTATCTATCTATCTATCTGTCTGTCTGTCTGTCTGTCTGTCTCTGTGTCTATCTGTCTGTCTCTCTATCTTGCAGGTCATCTAGTTTTCTCTTGTTGTATCTATGTCTGTCTCATAGACTAGTTTACTTCCTAGTTAGATATCTATTTAGAATGTTTTTTGCAGGGTTAACCATCTATCTGTCTACCTGTCCATCCATCTGTCTGTCTCTCTGGCTTCTTGGAGACAGATAAGGAGTCAACAAGAAGCTGATTTTTCTCTTTCAGCCAAATTTCTCTCAATCAACCAAAAAATTCCTGACTAAATAATCGCACAAACATCATTTGCTCGTCGTCCGACCTGGACCAGGACAACTGACCTCCTACAGACGCTCACAGACGTCTCAGCAGCCAATCCCTGTCCATCTCTGTCTGTGCTGGAACGCCGCTGAGCCTCATTCCATTCCACAGCTGTTCCACTTCAGTCGGACACGTGCGTACGACCAAACCTGTCGCTGCTTAATATTGATGCATGTTTGTACTCAGAGGACCGGGGGACGGCGGGGGAGACGGCGGCAAAAGACACGGGTCCATGTGCTGCCTGGTGATAATGCAAGGAGCCTCTCGATAATATCTGGAGGTTTAACTGGTATCGATTTGCTAAATATCCCGGTCTCTTCATGGTGGTTCTGTGACCATCTGGTCCATTTCACTGCCACTGTGGGCTGCAGCCCAGACGCAGCTGTGGCCCAGTGGGCCGCAGGCTGGAGAAAGGACGAATAATAGAAGGAAGGAAGCAGAGATTTAACTGATAAAGAAGTTTCTCACAACTCCGACCCGTTCTGTTGACATAAACAGGCTGCGGCAAAGCGAAAAGCCGTGAGGCGGGAGACAAAAAGTTGCTCAACACTATCTCCGCGCCACGCCTACGAAAAAAACTGGGTTTCCAAAGGCAACAACGCACCTCTGCTCAAGACGCTCGCAGTCACACCTAAATCCAACGAAACAAGTGGAAACAAAACAATGACCTATTTAGAGGACGGGGGACTACCGCCGCGGTGGCTCAGCGTTCCCACAGTGGGCACCGCTGCCGGGAGTCAAGGACAAACTCGCGCTAATTGCAGCGAATTGGAAAGAATTTCAAAGAAAACAGAGGAAAAGATTAAATCAGGGGTTTGATTAAATACGTCATGACATTTATAATGGGGATGTGGGGGAGACACGGGGGAGAGGGTGAGACTGCTTGAGGTATTGTTGTCCCAGGATTGTATTTTTAAAAACCTTGAAAAACAAGTGTACCCAAAGTAAGGGGCGGACACCCTGGGAGGACTGTAGAGTTACTGCGAGAGGTCGCAACTTCAATCATTTCTTTGTTGCATTAAAAAGGCTAACTGCTGTGATTTTTTTGTGTTTTTTCCATGTTTGGGAAAAATAGCGCCACAAAAGTCGCACATCCACAAGGGGGCACTGCAGCAAAAGTTTATAAATCATGTCCTTAAACTAGTAGTTCTCAGAAATTGTAACTATTGTGAACTAAAATAATATATAAAACCACATAACATACATTTTCTTGTCTAAAAGAATTGCTGTAAGTGTTGCTGCCACCTAGTGGAAGCTAGTTCTTATTCAAGTGACAGCAGCAACATTCTGTCCATCGTGTCATTTTCCCTTGAAACGCACTTAATGTCAAAATTACCAACAGTTAAGTTTTTTCTATGAATTTCCTTGGACTTTTTGACTTTGAAAATTTAGAAAAATAAAACTTTCAAGGGAAAATGACACGATGGACAGAATGTTGCTAAGAACTAGCTTCCACTAGGTGGCAGCAACACTTACAGCAGTTCTCATAGATAAAAAAATGCATGTTACATGGCTCTCGATATTATTTTAGTTCACAATAATTACAATTTCTGAGAACCACTAGTTTAAGAACATGATTTACAGACTTTTGCTGCAGTGCCCCCTAGTGGAGTTATGACATTTGTGAAGCTATTTTACCCAAATACAAAAAAGACCCTAAAAATCTTAGCAGTTAGCCTTTTTATTGCATCAAAGAAATGATTGACGTTGCCACCTCTCACAGGGTGTCCGCCCCTTGCTTTGGGTACACTTGTTTTTCAAGGTTTTTAATAATACAATTCTGGGACAACAATACCTCATGCGGTCTCACCCTCTCCCCCGTGTCTCTCCACATCTCCATTATTGTCCCGGTTTGACCCTAATTACGAGATATTGGGTTTTTTCCTGGGTTTTTTTTTCCTGGGCCTGAGTTTTTCTAAATTTACTGGAATCAAACATACGGTTCCACGACTTTTAACACAATTTTGGTGGCAAATAGGAACATTTATATCGGTATTGGTCAATATCAGTTTCGGAAAATTCCGAAAAGTATTTAGACCAAGGCTTCTCAATCTTTTCCTGTTACGCCCCCCCTAGCAAGAAACAATTCGCGCCCACTCTCCTCTCCTCAACTATAAATAATAGCATTTGTCTATAAAATAGTTCTAGCTACACCTCTGGATAACAACGTATCCTTGTTAACATAAAGAAAACAAAAAAAAGAGATATAGTTCAACTAACAAGGATGTGAAATTACACTTTATTGTAGTACAACGGAAAAAAAACATGTTCCCCAGGGTCACACGGGCCCCAATCAGCTTGCACCGCGCCCACCCAGGGGGGCCGCCCCACACTTTGAGAAACAGTGATTTAAACCATATTGGCACAATCAGTTATCAGCAAAAGATAACATTGGATATATATCTAGGTTTTATTTTCACAGTGACTCAAAATCTGATCTAAAACTTCAACAATAGAAATCTTTCTTTCGTCTCCGTGGACCCTCACGTTAGGAAAAAGTCCTGGCCTCCAAAGGCCTGAGAAGATCAGACCAAAGCCACGTGCTGACCTGAGAGGCCTATTGTTCCACAAACAGTTTACTCCAGGAGACAATGTCGAGTCACAGGTCAATTCAGCGGAGAACAAATCAGTAAAATCACTGCATTGTTTCCCTGACAGAGACGGAGAAGCTGAAGAAGCTGAAGAGGCCGCGGAGCAAACACAGAGTAGAGTCACCTCCAGATAATACACCCAACACCGCAAACAAACACACACACTGACTGACAGACAGACAGGAGGGCGGGGCGCTGATACGGGCCGGTGACAGATGAGGAGAGAGAACAAGAGGGAGACACGGGGGAGATAGATGAGAGGGGAGGAGCTGCTCTGTTAACAAGAAGGAGAATGAAGTGGTAATTACTCCACCGTGAGTTTGTTGATTATAGTTGAGCCAGGTTCTCCGTGTTAATCATTTACCAGGGGAAGACAGAGATTAGTACAGGAGCTGACACACAGGAGGGAGGAGGAGGGAGGAGGAGGGAGGAGGTGGGAGGAGGTGGCAGGAGTCTACACATGACACCGCAGCACTCTCAGACCAGCAGGTGAAGAATTTATATTAGTCTCAGAGTGGAATCCTGTCGCTGATGAGACGCAGACTGCACTTCTCAGACTTAAGCATGTGTCAAACTCAAGGCCAGGGGGCCAAATGCAGCCCGCAATGTCTGCCTGTACGGTCCACGGGACATTTACAGACTTAAGATAATGGTTTACACACACACACACACACACACACACACATATATACTGTATATTAGGGGTGTGCAAATTAACTGGTTTGGATCGAACTGAACCGAATCGGATCGAACTGGATCAATCATTTAATATTTTTTATGAATCATTCCTGAATCGGATCGTAGCCTGTGAATCGAGATATGAATCGGATCGTTATGTGAGTGAATCGTCACACCCCTAAAATACACTATATATATATATATATATATTAGGGGTGTGCAAATTAATCGTTTTGGATCGGTTTGGATCGAACTGAACCAAATCAGATCAAACTGGATCGATCGTTTAATATTTTTTGTAAATCGTTTCTGAATCGGATCGTAGCCTGTGAATCGGATCGTTATGTGAGTGAATTGTCACGCCCATAATATATATATATATATATATATTATGGGCGTGACAATGTGTGTGTGTGTGTGTGTGTATGTGAATATATAAATCTATACCAGTTTGGGTGTTTGTATATATTTTTGCATATATATATGTACGCATGCACATTACTATGTATTTGCATGAGCTTATATGTATGTATATTTATGAATATATTTATATGTGATCTATATGTATACCACATAATGCTACTGTAAATGTTTTCTTTAACACGGTCTATAGTGACTGTCTCTTATACACATCTGGGGTGAATGTCTGAGGAGGAAGTCTGTCCTTGGTGATTTGGAGCGTCCCTATATCCCTCCTCCTCCATCTCTGTGGACTTCCCCGCAACAGGTTCTGTCTCTGCTCTTGGAGTCAAAGCCGTGGGAGGAGGAGCTGGCGTCTGGGAGACAGTTCCTTTATTGGCAGGCAATGCCAGAGATATCGATGCACCTCCGACATCCCTGTCTCTTATACACATC
>JAFBJS010000649.1:68549-80467 GCA_016785265.1 Paraplagusia blochii | reverse complement strand
TTTAATATTTTTTGTAAATCGTTTCTGAATCGGATCGTAGCCTGTGAATCGGATCGTTATGTGAGTGAATTGTCACGCCAATGTGTGTGTGTGTGTGTGTGTGTGTATGTGAATATATAAATCTATACCAGTTTGGGTGTTTGTATATATTTTTGCATATACCTGTATATATGTACACATGCACAATACTATGTATTTGCATGAGCTTATATGTATGTATATTTATGAATATATTTAGATGTGATCTATATGTATACCACATAATGCTACTGTAAATGTTTTCTTTAACACGGTCTATAGTGAAGATGTGGCCATTTAATGGGAAAAGGCAGACGTATAATCACTATACTAAACATTTATATAACTTTGAATAATTTATTAACAATAACAATGAAATTAACAATTTTTTAAATGTATTAAATTAAAGACTTTTTCATATTTTAGTTCTTCATACTCTAAGCTATCGCCATATTTCCTCTCATGTTATTGTATCAGTATTCTTCACCACAGTATTGATTTTTTTATCAAAGATTATCAGTCAAATATTTACTGTTGGTTCATTTTATTTTGCTTTTCTTCCTCCAGATGTAGATCAATCTGATCCAGTATTTCCTGGATTGTATCGTTGACTATTTATCGTGATACATATCGCATCGCTAACCCAGCTGACCAGTTAAACTGTGCGTTTTATTTCACAATGTGATTTACTCCAGTATTGATTTAAGATCATTGTTGAGACAAACTAAAGGAAACAGGACATAAACAAGGGAGGGACGACGGCGCGGACGGACGAGCTGCTCAGGCACGTGTGAAGTTGGGAGGAGGAGACGGAAGAGGAGGTGAAAGAGAGTTTAGAAAATAATGTGTTAATGTTTAAACAACTCCAAGTTCACAGGAAAAGAGAGACAATAGAGAGGAGAGAACAGAAAAACAGAAGTTTTGTTTTCTCCGGTGAATGAAAAATGAAGGTGGCATTGGAGAAAAAAAAGTTTAATTTATCTCCCATTTATGTCAAAAAACTTATTCATGCGACACAACCAACAGGGGGCAGCACCGAGTTTAGTCTCTCCACCATTGACAACCATGTGTTCAGAGAAGATAATAATGGAAATGAAATATAGCCTAGAACGTTACATCCTGACTTCGTAATTAACCGCTCATGTTGCAGTGCACTTGTTCCGATATTTTAGGCTAGGCGTACGTTAAGATGTAGCATCATTTAGCAGATTTGTGGGTCTGTGAGCCGCTTAAGTAGAAAAAAAGCTTTTTTCAATCCGTTGAAAAAAGTTTTCCGTCGCTCCGGTTAAACTTTCTGACAGCGTCCGTGCGAATTATGAAGATTAATAGCATACGAGCCGACGCTGTTGTATCAGCAAGTAGGCAGGTCAACACATCGAGCCTAATGGCTTTCAGAGCACACTCCAGCACACCAGTGACGGCGGAATGTAGCATTAAAGTGAAGTGAGGTGAGCTGAGGTTAGCAGTGTTTGACTAACCTTTAACTGCTCAGGGAAGTAAAAAAAAAACCTCCTCTAATAAGGAAGTGCTGCTGCCAGTGAGAGGCGGGCATAAAAACGAGAACGATCGTAAACTCCACATAAAATCATAAACGACTGCAATTGAACCGTTCCAACCCCGCGTCGAAAGAGGCCGGGGCGCTTGAGTCCGCGGTGGTCCCCGCTGACCCTGCAGTCGGTCCATCACGTCCACGTCAGAGCTCCATTTTTCAATCTGGGAGGAAACTCAACGTGTGCCAGTTAAAGGCTTTCACTGAGCCTTTGTTACTGCCATATTAGCCATCAAAGAAACGAGACCCTTCAGTCTCCACTCCGAGGCCCCGGCTTCATTAAAACCATAAATCTGCAGAACACGTCGAAGGGGAAGGTGACGGTCGGAACAATCATCCTGTCGTCGGCATAAAAAGAAAACCAGTTTACTCAGTGGCTGGATTTTTTATTTTACCCTGATATAGGGCAGGAGTTACGACGCAAAAACTGTCGGAAACAAACACTCGCAAAAAAACTTTGAGGGAAAGAAGCAGTGGCCAAAACAAGATCAATCGGCTCTAGAATCAGGATATAAATTTACATCCGAGAAATCAGAAAAAAAGCTGAAAATAGTAAAGGCTATGGCGTAAATTTGGAGATGACGAGTGACTTGTAGATTGCGCATGCAATTTATCTTCTTCTGCTTGTCCGTTGCCGGGTTGCAGGGGCAGCTGGCTCCACCCAAATCACATTGCACCACATTGTGAGCCTTCCTGTGGGTGGTGAGCCCACAAGAAGTGATGTGGTTTGGGACGGTGCTATGCTCAGAGCACCTCTGTGGCAACCTGGCAGCTGGTGGATTTGAACCTGAAGCCCTGCGGACCCAAGGCCACTTCCTTAACCACTAGGCCACCACTGCCGCCCAAAGTTAATCACAGCGGCAAAACCCCCCCCCAGAAAATTCTTTGTTACAACAAGAAAAATATGTTGAAGTCATTGTTTCGGACCTGTTTTTGTGACTAATATTGAGATTTTAGTCACTTTAAATGGTAAATCACGGAGCTAAAGTATTGGAAAATATTGCGGAATCTATGGAGGCAACGATACTTTGCCCCCGATCTTGATACGTATTGTATCGTCAGATTTTTGCAAAAACAGAGCCCTCACTTTGGTGATGGGTTAAATGCAGAGGTGACATTTTGTTGCGGTACGAACCGCTATCTCACAATGACAAGGAGTTAGCTTAAGATACGGGGCAAAGTATTGTTGGCTCCGATCTTGATACCTTTGGTATGGCCAAATTTTGCAAAATATTTTGCATTCTTCTCCTTTCTGGATTCTTTTAATTAATTTCTAATATGAATTGTAAGAGTCTCATGTGCCGACACGGCCGAGGGATGTAGCGTCGTCATCTTTAATAAACGCAGCTTGGACGTATCGGCTCCTCTCCAAGGCGGCCAACCTGTGCTCCTTAAAGGCGCCTTTGATTTCCTTCACGTTTATCGCCCTCAGATCTGCTCAACTTCAATATTTGCTTGTTTCCTGCTCCTGTGGGAAATATCTGGGTCTTTAACTGATAAAAAAAAAAATCTTTAAACTCCTTAAAGGTCTCCTGTGTGACACTGGCACCGCGGCTTACAGGAAACACGCCGCAGCGATTTCATAATCAACGCAGTAAAATGTAATTAGAGCCGTATAACTGGCTGTTTAACCAACGATAAACGTGACGCCGAGAAAAACAAGAAAACTGCTGAATCCCCGTCGGTCGCCAGCTCTTCCCACTAATCCTTTTACCGGCACCTGGATGTTGATACCGGTTCCTTGATACTTTTTGGGTTATTTATAGAGAATGATAATCATTTTTGGACTATTTTCTCCTCTTGCACCAATGAGTGGTTTGTGCAGCAGAGCTTCAAACCAATGAAGGCCCAGCTCTGCGGTCTCTGCTCCGCTCCAGTCTCACCAGACTACATTTATGGGCCTCACGATAACATGTCTGTGCAGCAGGCAGCGAATAGAAAATATGGTATGGGAAAATGACCGAAGCTCAACTAATCACACCTCCAATATCCATTACTGGACAGGAGGGAGTTGGGAGTGATAAAAGGGGGTAAAGGAAGGGAAGGGGGGAGGCAAAAGAAAAAAAAAGAGCAGGATGTAACAAGGGAGGTAATGAGTGAGGAGAGGCCGGCGAGGATGGAAGGGGAGTCCAGCGAAGAGGAGGTAAATCCGAGCAGCAGACCCTGGGGACTGTGGAGCGGCTGCAGCCTCGCGGCTCCACTGATAGCTTTGTGATTGGGTGGTGTTGCTGATGAGAGTGATTCTCTGCCACAGTGGGTTACCCTGCGCCGTGATGCTGATGGCACCGAGATTGTGCGGTGTCGCGGCCAAATGTGTGGCCCCGCTGCAGGCCGTGTGACCGCTCATCCCTGAACCTCAGGGGAACCTGGAGGAGCTTCCTAATCCTCGCAGCGCTCCTCGTAAACATCTCGCTGTAGGATCCCAATTACTGAAGGGCAGTTTCACCCGCCTGGACACGCACCGCATCTCACCCTGGGTGACTTCACTACAAGATAAGTCCTGTAGATCCAAAAAGAACCCAGAATCCACTGAAGCAAATTTATCTCCTGGACGAAGGATACATTGAATAATTCAGAAGTCAAAAACCTAAATGGAAAAATACAACACATTTACTGATAACACTTGGGGGACGTATATCCAGCCCAATAGGTGGCAGTAATGAACCTAGAATTTGATTGCTAGCCACCAGGAAGACATACGCGATGTTATGAGTGACATCGAGGACAGTCCTGGTACAGAAACCAATGCTAACATTAGCTACAACAATCCTGGTACAGACACTCGGGTGAATGTTAGCTTTAACATTCCTGGTACAGACATTGGTGCTAACATTAGCTTGAAAAATCCTTGTGCAGATATCAGAGTTATCCTTAGCTAATACATTCCTGATACACACACTATAGCTTACATTAGCATCAACCATTCTGGTATAGAAACAAGAGTGGCTTCAACAGTCCTGGTACAGACACTAGAGCTAGCAATACCTTCTACAGTCCTAGCCAGTGCCTAACACTATACGACACCTTCATGTTGCGTCCCGATCACGACAGGTGAACTGGCAAGTCCCTTCAGAACCCTGAATTTTTTTTTCCGTTTGCATCAACATAAAGTGCCGTTGTTCTGAAGTATTTTCCTACCAATATTATTACCGGTAGAGAAAATTTATAGCTATATCTGAAGTTTTTTCCTACCCAAAATATTTCCGTACCCTTCGTTTTAACGGTGTTAGCATATTTTCATAGATGTTAAAGAAAAAAATCTATAATATCTACCTAATACCTTTAGAGAAGATAGCTAAATCGCATGTGTGTTAGTATAAGAAGACTACGTCCACTCATTTAAGTAACTTGACATCGGTGACCCAAAGCTCCCTCTGGTGGCAAGGCCCCGATGATTGGGCCTTGGTCCTGACACAAGTTAGGTGAACTGGCACAAGTCCCTTCGGGACACTGATTATTTTTTCCTGCCATATGTGCTGAAGTATTTTCCTACCGATATTATTAACTTACCGGTAGCGAAAATTTATAGCCATATCAGAAGTTTTTTCCTACCAATAATATTTCCTACCCTTCGTTTTAAATGTGGTAGCATATTTTTATAGATGTTAAACAAAATACCTTTAAAAGAGAGGGTGGGTAGATCGTATGGCTGTTAGTTTTAGAAGACTTTTTCCACTCATTTTAGTAACTTGACATCAGTAATCCGAAGCTCCCTCCGGTGGCAAAGCCCAGATGATTGGGCCTTGGTGCTGACACCAGTTGGCTACAACAAACCCGGTACACCAGACACCAGAGCTGATGTCATCTACAACTGTCCTCCATCAAATCCATTTATTTACTTGTAGTCTCCTCATGTACAGGACGATTTATGGAAGGTAGAAAGGAAGGACATTAAGGTTAAAGCTCTGCTCTTAACACATAAACTCTCCGGTCGACCTAACTTACCCCGTGACTCTCCCCATCAACCCCACAATTACCCCAGCTGGAACACCCAGGAATTCCCTCCAACTGTAACCACTGATGGTTTATGTTTCCTGATGTAAAATTAAACTGTAAAAAAAAAAAAACCTGCAGTGGAGACTTTTAGCTCCTGGTCCGTCCTCCTGATTCACTCAGACTTTGATTTGACAGTTTAATAAACTGTAAACAAACACCTGTCATTGAGACCCTCCTAAAACCATAACATAAAACTGAAGTAACAGCTGATGTAACACAGAGGTTGGTTATCAGGACGTCCTAACGTAATCATGTGATCCTGACCAGTTTCCACTGAGTATCAGTCAACACAACCATCAACATGTGACCGACAACAGATTACAGCTGATAACGACACTGTATTTGGACGGATGTCCCTCAGGTCAAGACAATTTCACTGTGATACACTGTATCATTGCAGGCTAAAAGTCAAAAAGTCTCAAGATACGATCATTGGGGTTTATTTTGACCAAGTGTTGACCTGTGTTGTACTTTTTTTTAACCTTAAATGTTTAGAACAATGTTAAAATAACTGAAGCTAAAATAATAAAAAACTAAACAGGATTTCTCTCCTTAGACCAGTAGAGGGTGCATGTTGTGACCTGGTATCAAGGTAAATACTCCAAAAATCGTACACAAAGGAAATACTCTTACTTCACCACATCAAATATGAATTGTCCAAAATCAGGATTTGTCCAAAACCAAGATTTGTCCAGAACCAGGATTTGTCCAAAACAAAAAATAAGTAACAAAACAGGACAATCATCTCAGCAATGTATAAGGACTTTGTTTCGTCTTACAACTTTTTGACTTGTCAGGACGTTAATCTCATCCTTCTACGCGCTGCTCATGGAAGTTGCAGATGCCTGCAGCTCTGCCACCAACCCAACAATTAGCCCGACTTTCATCTGATGAAGTGATTTCAACAAGTAGAGACTGATACCACCACCAGGTGTCACATGACTCGGCCCCGTCGTGTTATACGCATGGTTTTAAGTGACTCAGAAATGAAGATTAAAGTTGATGGACAGTAGGAACTGTGCTGAGGGAAGGAAGTGAAATTCAGAGGGAGGGACAGTTGGAGTCAGGGAACGCATCCCAGACTGGGGTTTTGAAGGGGTGGGGACAGGGTGGGGGAAGGGGGCGCCGTAGGGGAAGCTGGACAAATACCCTGTCTTCACTGACAGGCTCTTCAGGTTTGACTGAATCAGCAGATACCAGTTCAGATCTCCTGGTACTACAGCACTTTCAGGTGTGATTTACTGCAGATACTGCACAGGGATTCCGGACAATAAGACGCACTCAAAACCCTGTAATTTTCACATGTATCGTTAAAACACCTTAATTTTGTTCTGGTTGTGTTTACTGTCCTCGACAAGTATTCAAAAACTTCTGTCAAAATGATTAAATACCACTTTTTTAAGCTACAAAGTCACAACACTTCACGTTTTGACCGAGTATTAAAGCTACTATAGTCAGGAGCCTCACGGAGTAACACTGTACTATACTGTGATTGGACTGAGAGTAGTAATATACACTGTAATGTTGTGATATGTGTTTGAAAAGCCCAAAATATCACTAGTAAAGAGACAAAAGTTGGAATCATCACTGAACAGCTAAGTAACAGCAACCAGGCTAATGTGGAGAACGACCAGATGGGAAGGTTTCAGGTTCAATCCACCAGCTGCCCGGTTACCACTGAGGTCCACTGAGCATGGCACCGTCCCCAGTGGCTCAAAGCTGCCCACTGTTCACTTTGGTGATGGGTTAAATACCGAAGTGAAATTTGTTTGTGTGCAGTGGCGTGGATCACAACGTCACAATTAAGAAGAAGTTTGTTTCCTTTATCTAGGGAATCGAACTACAAACTTAAGAAAATGGCAAAAACATTGTCTGAAAAATTCTTTACGGCGAGGTATTTCACGCAGAACTCCCGTCTTCAGGGCGTAAAATAATAATGTTGGTTTGGGAACACAGGCGTGGTTCGACATGTGATCGTGTTAGACCAATGGAGAAGCCGATTGATGACAACAGTCAAACAACATGGCTGCCTCCATGGTCTTATTTCACTTTACCGATACAGAGGAGTTCTCCCGATAGTCTCCTAGAGTGGACAAATAGATAGGATAGGATAGGAAACAAACTAACTCTTTTCTTCTTCTTCTATTTCCTTTCGGGCTAGTCCCTTTTTTCAGGGGTTGCGAGTCAACAATTTGGAATTTTTTTGGTTTTCTCGCATCTTTGATTTGGCCAAGGTTTTACGCCGGATACCCTTCCTGACGGAACGCTCACCATTTATCCGGGCTTGGGACCGACACTAAAAAAACCCACTAGCCTTCGCTCCCCTAGTGGCTGGTTTAGGAACTGTATGAATATTAAAATTTTAAGGGAAATTTGTAATTTGTAAATTTGTTTCAACTCAATTTGAAATAGTCTGTGTTTGTGTCCCATGGTCCAGTACAGTACGGTGGATCCTGGTCAACATCACCTGGGTGAAGTAGCAGTCGTGGTAACAGAGAAGAGAGACCATTCTTCTGGAGATGGAGCCTCACGGTGGTTGACAGACGTACTGCTGGGAGGCAAGGGGGCGGCGGCGAGGGGGCTAGCGACCCTGCCGGTCTGCCATCAACCCCGCAATTACCAAGACAGGAACACCTGGATTAGCAGGTGAGGGCGACTCTGGCCTGAAAATGGCCCCCAATCAGACCCCCGGCCCCTGACACGTACATTAACTCTTACATATACGTAGCGTGCACACCTGTCCGTGTCCCCGGGGTTTAATGGAGGACAGTGATCACAACAAACGCTTAACTTAAAGCCCTGAGAGTTTTTTTTTTCTTTCTTAAGTAGCATAATCGCTAACACCAAACGGCTGCAGGCTGGTGAAAACTGAGGATGGAGTGTAGTTATTACAGAGATAACAACCTCCCCCACTGCCTCCCCCCGCGTCCCCCAGCCTCCCTGGGCTAAGATGAGGGGTTTCTGCTGGCTCTACTCCACAGTTCTCCAGAGTACTCCAGAGTACTTCACAGCTCTTATTATACGACACACTTGCTGCAGACAGGAGACTTTTGAGTGAGCGGTCGAGACGAGGACACTCCACAGACTCCTGTCAATCATGGACAACAGGGACGTCCACTGAACAACACCTGGGCTGATGGAGAAACACAGGCTTAAAAAAAAAGACCTGATCTTCCTGCTGTTCTGACTGTTCTCAGAAACTCTTCACTCCTAAATACTCAAGAAAATGAATACAATAGTATTGATTTAAATATAAAAATATATAAAAAATGCTATATTATGTATTGAAAGATTGCATTTATCATATTATGTATCTTTTGGGTAAATTTTATTTTATATTGATTTAAATAAAAATATTATCATAATACTAGGGGTGTAAACCTTCACTCACATAACGATCCGATTCAGGAACGATTCATAAAAAATATTAACAATCGATCCAGTTTAATCCGATTCGGTTCAGCTCGATTATTATTTTTTTCTTTTAATCTTGAATAAAAATTTGCAACTCTGATTACTGTGTTTTACTCCTGGCTCTCCATCCCTACAGTCCTGGTTCACATGGTACCGGACACATAGTCCTAAAGTGCTATTTTCTTCAATTTCTGTTCATTTTAATGCCTGGTTCCAGTAAAAGTAGTTTTTACATCAACAGCTATGAGATTTTCTTGAAATTTTTTTTATCATATTATAATAATATAATTTATCATATTATTTACTTATTAATTTTTTATTTAATATTGATTTAAATAAAAACAATACCATAATACTAGGGGCATGAATCTCGTTCATGCCCCTCTTCTTGAAATTTTTTTTAAAGATTTATCCAGTTCAATCCGAATCAGTTCAGTTCAATAAGTTTTTTTGAACCTTAAATAAAAATTTGCGTCTTTGCATTCACCAACACTATACAGCTGTCAGTCTTTTTTACTCCTGGTTCTCCATCCCTACAGTCATGGTTCACATGGTACCGGACACATAGTCCTAAAGTGCTATTTTCTTCAATTTCTGTTAATTTTAATGCCTGGTTCCACTAAAGGTAGTTTTTAAATCAACAGCTATGACATTTTGGTGAAAAAAAAGCGGTTTTAGGCATTTATTGTTTTTTTTTGTTCCTTTTTAGAGAACTCAAAGCTCTTGGACTCAAACCTGAAACCTCCGAGACCTAAGTCTGCTTCCTTTAACCACCACCGCTGCTCTACTACATCAAGTACAATACTTGTAACTACAGATTAACGATGATTTTACATTTTTTTTTTTCACTTTTAATGGCACATCCTCTATTACTTTTGCCTCCTGGTCCTATAACCTGAAGCAACAGTCTCCACGACTGTCACCCAAATCACACTGTTCCATACAACCAGCCCATCTGTGGGTTTTGAACCCACTGGAGGTTACGACCGGAGCACCTCAGTGACAACCTGGCAGCTGGTGGATTCAAACCCCAAACCTTGCAGATCCAAGTCTGCTTCCTTAACCACTAGGCCACCGCTGCTGCAGCAGAAAGACTCTGAGACTGCAACAACACTGTGACAATGAAGTTTCATTCTCTCCATCCATCCAGGGCTTCACCCTTCAGGTGGGGTTAATGTTCTGATCCCAGCTGACCTCCACCCCCCGCCCTCCACCCTCCTCGGTCTCCTTCACTTTTCTTTTCAATTAAACCACACAGAGACCTGCTGCGCTGCATAGCAGAGATTCTTCAGCCCAACTTGACTCACTTGCTAGGAATTATTGAGCAACAACAAGTTCAGGCACAGTCGACCACATCACAACTCCAACAATGGACCTAATCCAGGACTTGGCCCGCGGGCCTGGCAGCGGCCGGACCGTAAACCCGGAGGAAACGTGTGAGTCAGCGACTCTCTCTCGGTCTCACCTTGTGTTCGTGGAGTTCCAGTAAACGACGTGTCGTTTGGCCCCGGCGGAGGAGACGATGTTGAGGAGGAAAATCACGGCTGCCCAGGAGGGGAGAACCGCCGGTGTGATCCGCAGGGAGCGCATCCTGGTGGCGCAGTGTCCGTGCGTCCGTGCCCGGTGTCCGAGGGTGGGTGTGCGCGTCAGAAGTGAGCAGTGATGACGGAGAAAAAAAAATCCAAAAAGTTTTCTACGAACTTTTTTACAAACTCGTGCCCCGGCTCATCGGTAGTTGGCGCTCTTGTCTGACTGCTCCGTCTGTGTGGACTCCTCTTCTCCTCTTCGCATGGTCAATGATTAGGAGTCAGGGAAAAGTGAGGAGCGGTCACGGGCTGCAGAGGTGGAGGTGTGCAGCTCTGCTCTGAACACTTCCGGTCACTGCGTCCAGATCCTGCATGGCGCTGCCGGCCCACAGATCCCGGTGTAAAGTTCAGGGTCTGGGTCCAGACCTGGGTCACCAATCTGATTTGGAAGTCCCAGCTGCTTTGGCAGAGACAGATTGCAGAGAGCGCCTGCAGGGCGGGACCCGGGCGTGAGGGCGGGGTCCAGGAAAACTTCGGACCAATCAGGAATCCAGGGTGTGGTGCGTGTTTGTGTGTGTGTGTGAGAGAGAGAGAGAGAGAGGGAGTGTGTGTGTGTGGAGTAAATGTGTGTGAGGTGCGCCCACTGGTGTGGACAGGCGGTGAGTGGCGCTGTCCTCTGTCCTCTAATGAACCGCATGAAGACACCAGGTGGATCAACAGGTTCTTGTTTGACATGAAACCAAAGACAAAGATCCAACAGAACTGAACCTCAAGATCAGGGATGTGCAAACTAAGGCCCGGAGGCCAGATGCGGCCCGTTGAGCTTTTTAATGTGGCCCGCCAACCTTGTCCAAATAATTAATTTATATTAAAGTTATACTTTCTGTCTTTTCCATGCAATGCCTACATTTCCCCAGTAGATGAGGCTATTACAAATTTGGCATTTTGGGTTTTACACATGATTTATTCATGACATTTGTCTTAGTTCAAGCATATGTTCCATCTCTATGTTCTTGACTCGGCCGTCGTGTCCAATTTTAGCATAAATTGTGTCCCGCAGGTCAAAAAGTTTGTCCACCCCTGCTCTAGATCCTACAATTTTTCAATGGAATATATAGGAAAATATTCACAACATTTCCATGAAACTTCCCACTTTCCATGAAAGTCACACTTTTATTCATCACCATGAGTTGAAAAATGAAAATAAAATAAAATAAAGGTTAAAACATTGTCCCACCCCGTAAAACTGTGCTTTTGTTAAAGAATCCTTCATTTGCAGCAACTAGCAGCAACTAATTTCCATCTCACCCTGTCCTCTGTGTCTTCTACTCTGACTCCAACTACCTCCATGTCCTCCCTCACTACATCCATCAATCTCCTCTTTGTCTCCTACCTGGTAGCTCCATCTCTAGGAT
>JAFBJS010000649.1:50116-68425 GCA_016785265.1 Paraplagusia blochii | reverse complement strand
CCTCCAGCTCTGTCTCCTGTCTTCTACCTATTCCTAGTGTCTCTAATCCATCCATCATGGCTGGTCTCACCACTGTCCTGTAAACCTTTCCCTTCACCTTAGCTGACCTGAACATATACTGTAGATCCTGACAATAACAATAGAACCCCAAAATATATGGAACCCCAGTGAATTGTAAAGCACTTTAAGTGACATGAAATAGTCAAAAAAGTAGGGTTAGTTGGTAGGGTGTTGACCTCTGCGGTTTCTTGACCTCCGCGTTGTCTTGACCTCCGCGGTGTCTTGACCTCTGCGGTGTCTTCGGTGAAGGCGGAGGCTTCACCAAACCCCTGAGACCGACTCACCGAAACCCTGGGGTCTGATCAAACCCAGGTTAAGAACCACTGCTCTAGTCTGTGTAGTGGGGACCAAGAGAGGATGCTAATTTTCTGGGTCAATTCCCATGAGCCCTCGCTAACGTCTTGGAGAAATACAAGGAAATGAACCAGCAACCCAGTGATCTAGATATGAAGGCAATCGATATGGAATTGAACCAGAATCTGTTTTAGTAACATGGTATTTCTTCACCCAGTTGGTTCATCATTCTTGTTTAGTTGAACACGTCTCTTTCTTCAATTCACTGTTCAACACAACTGCACTGAACCAGATTAAATGTTTAAGTGCTTTAATGATTTAGTCCATATCACTGTTTCGTGTGGTTAACTCCACCCAGGACTCCACCCTCTCAGGGTCTGGACTAAAGGTCAGTTGTGAGTCTAAATGTCAGTGCATCAGTCAGTACTTCAGTACCTGTACTTCAGTAATCCATCTTTCTACTGTGTAATATTGTGTTTTTCAGAATGAAATCAATGCAGAGCGACACCTACTGGCTACTACAGGCTGTAGTCTGGAGTCTATATTTAGTTCAGCTACAATAACCTGCATGTTGTGCGTGTGTTAAATCTCTGATTGTTACCCCCCCACTTTATTTCCCCCCCAGGGGAGGCTGTAGTGACAGTAATCTTACAGCCTCCCCTGGTGGTCCTATCTAATTATCTCATTCTCTTAAGTCAGGTGTGCATGTCCACGCATGCACGTAATTACTAGCTGCACCTCCACCTTTACTTCCACCTCCTCCTCCACCATCACTCATTCAGACACAGTCACCTCGACTCTATCTTCTCCTCCTCGTCGTCGGCGGCGTTGGCGTTATCGCGGTACCCTCATGTTCCCTATCGCCTGTATGTGTGTAATGTGTGTATGTTTGTGCGGCACTAGGACTCATTAGCTCACTTCCTGGAGGTCCCCATCATTAATTTCCCATGATGCTTCGGTGCTCCTGTGTGGCTAATTTGTCCCTGGTGATCTGGAGCTCCCACAGCAGAGGAGGTTGGAGGAGGAGGAGGAGGAGGAAGTCACAGCGAGGAAGAGGAGGAGGATATCTTTCTGTGTCTCTCTGTGTCTCTGTCTCTCTCTCTGATTGATCTCTGGGTCCAGACAGTTGTCAACAAAGTTGCAAAAAGTCTTGGAATTTAGAAACATTTCAGGAAAATTTACGTTTTGTTTCCTCCCCTCTTCTTTACTCTCTTGTCTCTTATTTCTGTTTCCTTGTCCCTCTCTTTCCTCACCTTTCTTCACATTTCCTTTCCTCCCCACTCCTTTTCACGCCTCCTCTCCTCATGTCTCATTTCGTTCTCTGGTCCTGTGAAGACCAGGCTGAGGCTTGAGTTTTGTTTCTGCAGGAACACGGGTGACATTGATATATTTGATTTGATTAGGACATGTATTGTTCTCTGGTCCAAGTCTCAGTAGAGAAGGACAGTTTGACTCAGACTGGTCTTTCTACTGACTGTGTCTCACAACTGATTTGTATCAGATCAATAAAGTCCCATTTTTAATCTTTCGCTCTTCTTTCCTCATCCTATCTCTGTTTTCACATCTCCTTTCCTCTCCTTCATCTTCAAACATTTCTCTTTTATTTTGTTTCATTTCCTTTCATATCTCATTTCCTCTGCTTCCCTGATCTTTCCTGTCATGTCATCTCCTCTCTATCCTCATCTCCTTTCCTCTCCTCCTCTCTCCTCTCCTCTCTTCCCTTTTCTTCTCTTACCCCCTACCTCTCTTGTCTTCCTGTCTTGTCCTGTCCTGTCCTCTCTTCCCCTCTCCTTAACTTCCCTTGTCTTTCCTGTCCTGTCCTGCTGTCTCCTCTCCTTTCTTCTCCTTTTGTCTTCTCTATTCTCCACTTCTCTTTTCTCCTCTGCAGCCCATCCCTTGTCTTTCCTGTCCTGTCCCCCCCTCTCATCTCCTCTCCTCCCCTCTCCTTTCCTTTCCTTCCCTTGTCTTTCCTGTCCTGTCCTGTCGTCTCCTATCATTTCCTCTCCTTTCCTTTTGTCTACTCTTTTCTCCTCTTCTCCCCTTTTCTTGTCTTTCCTGTCCTGTCCTGCCCTCTTATTTCATCTCCTCTCCTCTCCTCTCCTCTCCTTTCCTCAACTCTCCTTTCCTTCTCTTGTCTTTCCTGCCCTTTCCTGTCGTCTCTTCTCCTCTCCTCTTGCCTCCTCTCTTCTCCACTACTCTTTTCTCCTCTTCAGACCTTCCCTTGTCTTTCCTGTCCTGTCATCTCCTATCATTTCCTCTCCTTTCCTTTTGTCTGCTCTCTTCTCCTCTTCTCCCCTTCCCTTGTCTTTCCTGTCCTGTCCTCCCCTCTCATCTCCTCTCCTCTCCTCTCCTCAACTCTCCTTTCCTTCTCTTGTCTTTCCTGCCCTTTCCTGTCGTCTCTTCTCCTCTCCTCTTGCCTCCTCTCTTCTCCACTACTCTTTTCTCCTCTCCAGACCTTCCCTTGTCTTTCCTGTCCTGTCCTCCCCTCTCATCTCCTCTCCTCCCCTTTCCTTCCCCTGTCTTTCCTGTCCCATCCGGTACTTTCCTCTTATCTCATGTCGCCTCCTCTCCTTTTCTCTCCTCACCTTTTGTCTTCTCTGTTCTCCTCTCCTCCCCTACTCTCCCATTTCCTTCCCTTTACTGTCCCGTCAAATCTCCTCTCTTCTCCTCTTCTTACCTGTTCTTTCTCCGTCTCCTCCTCCCTCCTCCTCCACCTGCCCTCTTGTCTCCTCCTCCTCTACAGTACCGTCCTAATCCTGTTTTCTCCTCATATCCAGACTAGACACTAGTTGTTGTCAAACTCTCTCTCCTTGTCCTCAGGTCCAGGTTCTTCAGCCTCCTCTCTGTTTACATCTTTTCATATCAGCTGAAGTTATGAAGACATCAGTCAGAACGACTGAGTTTCCTTTTTTTTCCTGAACGCACCAACAAATCAACTTCCTTTTTTCCTTTTCCTTCCTTCATTCATCAATGATCACCTTCCTGGAGCTGTTTCTTCTGCACCTCCTCGTCCTCCTCCTCCTCCTCCACACTTGTCCTCCCTCCCCTCCGATCACCTGGTACTCTGGTCCTGACCTGCGTCACTCCTTCATTCACGTTTTCTCCTTTTATTGAAACTCAACACGTGCAACTCTTTTCTTCTGCCTCCCTCTCCTCTCCGTGCAGTGACTAAACTAATTTGGAAAATCCATCAGATGTGTATAAGAGACAGTCACTCTTCCTTTCATTTTGCTCTTTTGTCACTTCGTAGCCACTTCCGCTTATTTTAAAGAGATTTGATTTTAAGGAGAAAAGTGATTTTTGCGTCTGTTGAGTTTTTTTTTTTTTTGTGTGTCACTGTTGTTGTTCGTCGCGGTGTAGATTCGGAGACGACTTCTCTTATTGAGCTCGTACGGTGTGTGCTCTCCATTATTATCAACTGTGTAAGTGCTCCCCAGTGAATGGAGCGTTCAGTGATGGAGCCGTCCCGCTGCGTCTCCTCTTTCTTCCATCATTACAATGAAGTGTCCGTCCAGTCTGCTCTGCGCTCCAAACACTTTTCACCATCTTCCTAAACTCCCTCTCTACCAAGTCACTGAATGAACCTCAGCTCATCGGATCATCAACGTGAAAGAGAGTTTTATAGTTTGGACCTGAAGGACAGTAGATCGAAAGATGGACGCGATACGATACGATCTCATACGATACATGATGTGACATCATACAATATTTGGCCAGGTTAAACGACACAACATACGAGATACGATATCATACGATACAATACGATATAATGTGATATAATGTGAGATGTCACAGGATATGCTACGATATAATGTGACATGTTACGATACGATATGACGTGACACGACAGGATAGACTACGATATAACGACATGTCTTGATATGACATCATACAATATTATGGCAGGTTAAACGACACAACGTGGGATACGAAACAATACGAAACAATACGATACAGTACGATATGACATGATATGATATGAAAAGATGTCACAGGATATGCTACGACACAAAGTGACATGTTACGATACGATATGACGTGACACGACAGGATAGACTATGGTATAATGACATGTCATGATGTGACATCATACAATATTACGCACTTTAAACGACACAACGTGAGATATGAAACAATACGATACAATACAATATGACGTGACATAATATGATAAGATGTCATAGAATACGCTACGATATAATGTGACATGTTACGATACGATATGACGTGACACGACAGGATGGACTACGATATAACGACATGTCTTGATATGACGTCATAAAATATTACGCCAGGTTAAACGACACAACGTGTGATACGAAACAATACGAAACAATACGATACAGTACGATATGATGTGATACAATATGTTAAGATGTCACAGGATACGCTACGACACAAAGTGACATGTTACGATACGATATGACGTGAAACGACAGGATAGACTACGATATAACGACATGTCGTGATATGACATCATACAATATTACTCCAGGTGAAACGACACAACGTGAGATACGATACAATACGATCTGACATGTTATGATATGATAAGTTGTCACAGGATATGCTACGATACAATGTGACATGTTACGATATATGACATCATATAATATTAAGCCAGGTTAAACAAGACGACGTGAGATATGAAACAATACGATACAATATGATGTGACGTGATATAATATGATAAGATGACACAGGATACGCTACGATATAATGTGACATGTTACGATACGATATGACGTGACACGACAGGGTAGACTATGGTATAACAACTTGATAATGACATGAATGAACTACGATATGACTATACATAATACAATACCACAGGACACGTCATATCACAAACAATACAATACGATACGATACAGCACATTACACTGAAATATAACGACGATAATGACACGATACAATTTGATAGGACACAACTTGACAACACATAAGCTACAATACAATATAACAATATGACAGGACTCAATATACTACGATACAACGATGTCATACAAGTTTTTTTTAATATATAATATCGATATGATCCAATTTAATTGGATTGTCTGTTATGGAGCAAAAATATAGTTTACTTTCTTAAGGAAAATAGTTAATTATATTGTGTTTTTCTATCAAAGTTAGAAAATTCACTGATTTGTGGGTTTATTTCAGGGATCGTTCTAAAGGTGAGGATTTGTTATTTACGTCATGAAAATTATTTAATATTTTATTTTATTTTGGTCAAATTGTTCCTTTCCTGTCACTCATTTCCACCTCCTCCAGAAGATGGTGTGAATGAGTGAAGTCAGACTCTCTCTCCTCCATTCACCTGAGCTTCCAGCTGGAACTCCATTTCTCTCCCTCTCCCTCTCCCTCTTGCTCCCCGTCCACTCTCCTCTCCATCCTTTCTCCGTGCCAGCGGAGATCATCCGCCCTGAACACCTCCACAACTCATCCCTTTCTCTCTCCTCCTGTCCCTGCAGGAGTGCGTCTCCTCCCCCTCCTCGTCCTCCTCCTCCCAGATGGCCCAAGTGAACTCTCTGCGGTGAGATTAACTCTGGGAGGAACAAGGCGGTAGATTTTATGGCCCGACAGTAAAACACTGTGCCAAAAGTGCGGTAAACAATATATGTCTTCATATATTCACTGCCAGCGCCTCCTGTTGGACCGGGCCTGGGTTTACGCTCCGCTGTCTCAACGCCTCTCACTTTAATGCCAAAAACAAATTTCCATATAAATATAATCAAAGTAGAGGCAGCGGGGCGAACCTCCGGGGCGGGGGTAGAGATTCTTAACGCAGACTCACGGCTCTGAACGGCGTTAACCAGCTCAGGCCGCAGACCCTGAATCAGACGACAGAGTGGGACGCAGACCAAAGATCCTACTTTGTCTTCTGACAGCAGAGGCCGACGAGCAGGAAGGTTCACTTCATTAAGGAGCTGTAGGAAAAAAAGAAATCTGCACTTCAGTGACTCAGGAGTGTGTCTGTGTGTGTGTGTGTGTGTGTGTGTGTGTGTGTGTGTGTTTGTTGCAGCCATGAAAGTAGGACAGAGTTGCAGTAACAGTAATAAGGTCAGAGTGGAAACAAAGTTTCTTAATGAGAACGTTAACTGGTAACAGATCTGGATTATTGAGGTCAGGACAATACCAGTGTCGTCCATCAGAGGGAGGACGGGTTGGACTGAACCTTGTTAGAGAATCGAGGATAAGGATTCTTATCTCATATCGGTTTGGTGAAGGTTGATATCGAAAAATATCGTTTTTGGAAAAATCAGATTTTACAAAGTTAAAACTCAACATTCCTACTTTTCTCGGTAACTAATAATGTAACTTGTTACTTTTCCCATTCAGTAATGCCATTATTGTTACTGTGATGTAGGGGCTCGTTACTCATTACTATCTGTGGTCCAAATGGACGGTTTCCCCCGTCCACGAAGAGAGGACTGTCTGTCATGAGTGAAAGACGGCCGTCCACACTAACTGAACCCATGTGTTGAAAAGGAGCAATGATTGGTTGGACATAGGTTAACGTTTCAGGCTAAGCCAATCAGAAAGAGACCTGGGCGGGTCTTCTTGCCTTATAGGGAAATAAACACACACAGGCAACGTGGTACAGCAGCACACACCCACAAGCAAGCCGACGGCAAGTGACAAGTTGAGGTTTACGATAAAGATGTCTGTCACATCTATTTTGTTTTTATTGTTCCACTATATTTCATTATGATAGTTGATACAGAACACAACACTAAACTTTTTTAATGTGTTTTTAAAGTAAAGTAATTAGTTACAAGTTACTTTTATAATTTAGTAACTAGTAACGTAACTAGATACTTTTTTAGGGCAGTAACTACTAAAGTAATACGTACTTGTCATTTTTAAAGTAACTGGCACAACACTGGTGATATTAAGAACCTTGGGAGTCGTCAGCGCCACCACCAGGCTGCAGATGACACAGCGACGGTATTTTAAAAAGTGATGTCAAAGAGCAAATATATAGAGAGTATTTCTTTAATTCCTGAGTAGAGTTTCTTTAAGGTAAGTAAGAACAGTTATCTGTGTTTATCTGCGATTTACCCACGATTTTTTTAACCGTCGTTAGCTGTGAACTGATCACATCTGCAATAAATTCGTACTGTGTGAGCAGCATACGGACGCCTCGCATCGCAACCCACTAATCCGCCTGCAGCTCAGATTGGTGCTCGATTGATAATGTCTTAAGTGTCGTACACGTCCAACGTCCACATTCCGACATTTATTTCTGTTTATAGATTTTTTTCTCCGACAATTTTCCAACTCCTCTGGAAATTGTTTCTAGGAATCCAGGCTTTTAGTAGCGCTGAGAAGAAAACCAAAGATGAAACACTTCCTGTTTATATTTACCAAATCAAAGCTGGAAACTGTAAACAAACAAAGACATTTCTCAAAATCGTAACCTCACTCTCCTCATCGGAATCAACGACCGTTTTTTCCCGTTTGTGTCTGTGGGCGTGTGACCTTCGACTGTCTGTGGCCAGTCAGTTAGCCGACATGCCTGTGTGGTAGGAACTAAGAGCCGGTTAATTGTTCCCTGAGGAAACATCCCAACAGACTGAACCAATTCAAATTATATGCCCAAGAAAAAAAAAAAAAAAATGAAAAGCAAACCAAAAAAAAAAAAAAAAAAAAAAAACGGGTTTTTCCCCAAGTCACGTCTTCATCGTCAGTGATTTTTTTTTGTGGTGTGTAATTACGGTGAAATTAAACAAACAGCGTGAGTTTGCGACTCGTCTCAGCCGTAAAACAACTTTGTTTCTCTTTGTTTTTTTTTTTTTCTTTGCTCTTCTCTCAGCGACTCGGTGTTTGACAGCTTCACAATGAAAACCTGCCGCCGCTTTAATTAAAAGGCGTCCGCGTGCACGTTCTCCAATAATCCCGCGTCGCGCTCCGTGATTAACTTCTACACACACATTACCTTAATTTCTCTTGTTGGACACGTGCCGTAAGAGGACAAACAACATTCGCGGCCCACGACTTGGGCCACGTAATTACCTCCATCAGATGGATTTGCATGGCTGTGATGCAGCGAGGCGGGGGAGGAACTGAGGCCGTGGGAGGGAGGAGAGAGTTCCTCCCGACGTGAGATTTGAATTATTAATTGTCAGTTATTGTCTTATTGCCGGAGGATGTGGATTCTCAGACTGGATCTGTCTGCCCTGTTGTTCTTCCCCTCATCAGAAGGAGGCTGAAAGTGATATCCGCTAATGATTACCCGCTCCTTCTCTCCTCACCCCTCCTCACCCCACCTCTCCCGCTGTCTTTCAGTAAATGAGGGAAAGTGATACGGTTCTCTAATGACCAGTGTGAATAATCGCCATCTAAATAAAGGCTCTGTTGGTGCTAGAAACCTCCCAGTCCGTCTTTCATGATCTTCATCCTCTCCTCCTCCTCCTCCTCGTCTCCCTTCACTCTCCTCCATCAGCGGAAAAGAGAAAAGTTCAGACTTGGTCCATTCTACTAATAATTTTCATCTCTGAACTTTAATAAACTCCATAACTTTTTCTTGTACTTTTGTAACTTTACGTTAAATACACATTTATAGTATCTGTAAAACTTTACATTTGCTGCTATTTTTTTTTTTTTATTATTATTGTGGTTTATAAGTGGTGGGGGGGTTGGTGAGGCAGTGGTGGCCCAGTGGTTAAGGAGCCGAACTGGGGTCCAGGTTTGAATCCCTAAACTGCCAAGTGACCCCTGATGTCCACTGAGCATGACACACACACGTCCCCACACGTTAACGTTTGAATAATTCTGATAAAATTGTTAAAATGACTCTTACTATTACTATCTGACAGCTTTTTTTCTTTTTACTCCTTTTTTTTTGTTTTACTTTATTTGACGGGTGACCAGTGGCCTCAGTGGTCTCTGAAGCAGAAAGCAGAGGAAAGGTCACTGGTCCTGGGTTTGATTCCCACAGGAACCACAACCACATTCTCTGTAAATTGAATTGGATGAAAGTGTCTGATAAACTCATAAATAGATAGACGGACGGACAGACAGACAGACAGACAGACAGACAGACGGACAGAACAACTGACAGATCGACAGACAGATAGACAAACAGACAGACAGTTAGACAGGCAGACAGACAGAAGAATACATGGATAGATAGACAGATAGACAGACAAACAGACAGACAGGCAGACAGACGGACAGACAGAGAGAGAGCAAACGGATAGCTAGACATACAGACAAGCAGATAGGCAGAGAGACAGGCTCGACAGACAAACAAGCAGAAAGAGAGACAGACAGATAGATAGAGAATGGATAGACAGGCATACAGACAAGCAGAAAGACAGATAGACAGATAGACAGACAGACAGACAGACAGTTAGGCAGACAGATAGTTAGGCAGACAAGCAGGCAGACAGATAGCTCAACAGACAAACAAGCAGAAAGTGAGACAGACGAGAGAGACAGATAGACAAACAGGCAAACAGATAGACAGACAGACGGACGGACGGACGGACGGACGGACAGACAGACAGACAGACAGACAGACAGACAGACAGACAGACAGACAGACAGACAGATAGATAGATAGATAGATAGATAGATAGTGAATGGATAGATAGGCATACAGACAAGCAGACAGACAGACTGATAGATAGACAGATAGATAGATTATTGATCCCTCTGGAGAATTCCTTTGGGAAATTAAGGATACAACGTGACTAAACTCCTACAATTTTGCACTAATTTTCTAATAACAGGAACAACCTTGTTCTTTTCTCCTGATATACGTAGGTGCGATATCTAATGTACGCTGTATTATAAACACTGTTGTGTTTTTTTTCCTCACATAATGAAACTTTGCCACATTTGTCAAAGTCAAGTTCCTGGGACGTTTTCCTCTCAGTTTTGGGGGGAAATTGCTGCAAATATTGTCATCAGATGATGTAGGGAGTTAAGAACATCACTGGTATCTGGAATATTGACATCTCCATTCTATTTGATTCTAATCTATGCTCCTGTCTCTCCTCCTCCTGACTCTATTGCAGTCCTTCTGTTCTCTGCGCTCATATTTTCTCCGCCACAAATCAGAGAGCAGCTCAGGTTGACGTCCATTTTTGCTGCACACTTAGCTTTTATGTCTTCAGCCCGAAATTGAACGGTGAGTGGACACAGAAGACAAGGTGGAGCAGCGGAGTGGTGTGGACAAAGAAAAGCACTCGAAAGAAAAGAAGAAGAAGAAAAAAAAGTGACTGTCTGTCTGTGCGTTTATTTTGTGCTGACAAAAGTTCTTCTCTTTCTCTGCTGCACGAGGAGGAGCTGAGTTATTAAAACGCCAACCTTCCCAACAAGAGGCAATAAATCAAAGTAAATTTCCAGGGGAGAGAAGAGGAGGAGGGAGGTGGAGGGAGAAACAGAGGGAGATAGAGAGAGGCAGAGGGAGTGAGGGGGAGAGAAGAGAGAGGTGGAAAAGGAAGAAAGAAAAGACATTTGATTCCATTGGTCTGATCCCAGACATCAACTGATCAACTGATGATCTGACCAATCAGAGAGGAGTCACCGTTAAGGTGGGTGGATGGGTGGATGGATGGATGGATGAGGAGAAAAGAAATGGATGGAGGGATGGAGAACAAGACTGGAGGGTGGATGAACAAATGATGAGAGTGAGTGAATGGAAGGAGGGAGGGATGGATGGATCAATGGATGGAGGACAGGATGGAGGAAAGGATGGAGGAAAGAAAGGATGGATGGATGGTGGATTGAAGGATGAACGGAGGATGGAGGGATGGATGGAGGGACGGACCGGGGTTGGATGGACAGATGGATGCACGGATGGGTGGATAGATGGATGAGGAGAAAATAAATTGATGGAGGGATGGAGGTCAAGACTGGAGGGCGGATGGACAAATGATGAGAGTGGTTGAAGGATGGAGGGAAGAAAGGATGGATGGATGGTGGATTGATGGATGGATGGAGGATGGAGTAAGGAAATGAGGCATGGATGAATGGAAAGATGGATAGAAAGATGGAGGGGTGGATGGATTGAAAGATAGATGGAGGATGGAGGAATGGAAGGAGGGATGGATGGAAGGACGGACGGGGGTTGGATGGACAAATGATGAGGAAATGGATGGAGGATGAAGGAGGAGGATGGAGGGATGGATAGGTGGAAGGTGTGTTAGATGATCGGAAGGATAGAGGGAATGATGGAGTATTGAAAGGAGGGATGGATGGATGGATGGATGGATGGATGGATGGATGGATATGGAGAAAAGAAATGGGGGGACAAGACTGGAGGGTGGATGGATGATGATGAGAGGGAGGGATGGATAGATGGAAAGTAGGGTTAGATGGATTGAAAGATGGATGGATGGAGTAATGAAAGGAGGGATAATGGATGGATGGAATGATGGATAACAAGATGGAGGGGTGGATGGAGGGATGGGAGGAGGGATGATGGAAGGATGGGTGGACGATGAGGGATAGATGAATGGAAGGTGGATGTATGGATGGAGGATGGAGGACTGGATCAAGTGATGGGTGGAGTGATGGGTGGAGGATAGAGGGATGGATGGATGGAAGAAGAATAATTCTTTGGTGCCTTTTTGGATCCTGGTCTGGTGCTGGGGCAGGACCAGGAGTCAGAGACCAGGAGTCAGAGACCAGGAGTCAGAAGGAGGGATGGATGGATGGATGGATGGATGGATGGATGGATGGATATGGAGAAAAGAAATGGGGGGACAAGACTGGAGGGTGGATGGATGATGATGAGAGGGGGGGATGGATAGATGGAAAGTAGGGTTAGATGGATTGAAAGATGGATGGATGGAGTAATGAAAGGAGGGATAATGGATGGATGGAATGATGGATAACAAGATGGAGGGGTGGATGGAGGGATGGGAGGAGGGATGATGGAAGGATGGGTGGACGATGAGGGATAGATGAATGGAAGGTGGATGTATGGATGGAGGATGGAGGACTGGATCAAGTGATGGGTGGAGTGATGGGTGGAGGATAGAGGGATGGATGGATGGAAGAAGAACAATTCTTTGGTGTCTTTTTGGATCCTGGTCTGGTGCTGGGGCAGGACCAGGAGTCAGAGACCAGGAGTAAGAGACCAGGGGAGGTGACACAGGACTAAGAGGTTCAGCGATTTAACAGTCCAGACTGTTCTCCCTTTTCGCCTCCTTTCTTTTCTCCTCCCTCCTCCCCATTCATCCTTAAATGACTAATGTGAGAGGAGAGATATCAATCACACACACACACACACACACACACACACACACACACACACACACACACACACACACACACACACACACACACACACACACACACACACTCACCCTCTGGTTACTGCTCCTGTACATGTTCTTGTGTTTGCACTCTCACCGCTCCAGGACTTTTCCAGGCTGATCCAGAAATTCCAGGAGCGTGAAAGAGTGATGGAGGACAAACAAGGCCGGGTTCTCTCCTCCATCTCCTCTCCTGGTGGACCATGAGAAGAACTGACCTCATCATGGACCAATATGGGAAAATGTTTAGTGGTTTCCTTGGATACGATTTGATTGGTTAATTGAGTTTTAATTGGAAAAGTCATTTTGTTAGAGAGAAAAACATAAACATCAATGATGAATGGCATTAGTTTGACATGATGACAGGTTCAAATCCCAGCTGGCTGAGTTGGCTTTGTTCATTTATCACCATTGTTGGGCAAGTTACTTTAAAAAAGTAACGTTTTACTGCTCTGAAAAAGTAACTAGTTACGTTACTAGTTACTAAATTATAAAAGTAACTAATGACTAGTTACTTTACTTTAAAAACACATTAAAAAAGTTTAGTTCTGTAGCAACTATCGTAATGAAATGTGGTGGAACAATTAAAAAAAGATAGATGTTTAGACATTTTGACAGGCAACTTTATCGTAACCTCAACTTGCCACTTGTCGTTGTCTTGCTTGTGGGTGTGTGCTGCTGTACCACGTCTGTTTATTTCTTTATAAGGCAAGAAGACCCGCCCAGGTCTCTTTCTGATTGGCTTAGCCTGAAACGTTTAACCTATGTCAACCAATCATCGCTCCTTTTCAACGCATGGGTTCAGTTAGTTTGCATGTCCTCCCTCCGTGATTGGGATAAACCGTCCACTTGGACGACAGATAGTAACGAGTAACAAGCCCTTTTACACAAAAGTAACAATAACAGCGTTACTGAATGGGAAAAGTAACGTGTTACGTGATTAGTTAACGAGAAAAGTAGTTTTGTTATGTAAAGGCGTTACAAGCAACCCGTCCCAACACTAGTTATCACCACTGAAAGCAGGGCTGCACCTCAATGCTGGACTGATGGGTTCAGTGTTTCTGTTTGTACATCTACATTCACGTCCAGATAAAAAGTTCGCAATGAGTATTGGGAATGCTCACAAGAGGGTGCTGTGTGATTTGGGTGGCAGCTGTGGAGACTGTTGCTCGACCCGACAAACAGGTAAGAGGACAACAAAGTTATCATTAGCCTGATAATCGTATGATTAAGTATGGAAAATCCGATAACCCAATGCTTGGATTTGGTCAAATTTTCTGGAATTTTCTGGAGATGTTAGCGATATAGACGTCCCTAGTCCGTATCCATCGTGCGTTTACACCTATGGTTGGAGTCGGGATCAGACCCCGGACACAGAGGCAACAAACGCGGCAGCCTCCGTGTACTATTATAAGCATGGCATAAAAGACTGAGTGCATAAAAACGAGACGATGAATAATGAAGAAGCTCACATCATTGACAGAGAGCATTAGCTCCAGACGCTGCAGCCAGGCTCTTGTTTACTGCTCTGGTAAATCCTCACCCGGAATTTTTTAGATTCCGACGTACAAATCCAAACAGAAAGAGAACAGATAATTTTTCACATCTCTGCCATTGTACTATGTGTTATTTTGAGCCTTTCCTACTCTGGTAAGGATCCCTGGTTCACACACACATCCACGGACAACCACATACCCGTGTGTGTTTGCTACTAATTGAATGGCGTATTACATTTCCTGGAGGGTTAGTTTAGCCTCAGAGAGCGGCTGCAGTGACGGGCAGTTGGTGTATCCGTGTGTACTCCGTGTATTCCTGGGCTCGGAGTTCCTGCGTATCAATTATTCATCTGCTGTGCTGCTCAGTCAAATACTCAGGAATCCATTTCTGCCTCGTTCTCACCTGCGGGGATTACAAGACATGCCGGATGAGGCGCAGCGCGCTGGATGCGCACCCCACCTGCAGGGGGGGAATCTCCGTGTCCCCGGATGGTTACTGATGACCAGGTGGTCTCCTCCAGGAGCAGGAGCAGGAGCAGGATGACGGTAGTCAGCTGACGCCAACAACTGGTGTAAACGATGAAGATGGAGGAGGATGAACCGCGTGCAGGTTCCACTTCCACTTCCACTTTGCACAAGTTCTTAGATTTACTGCAGCATCTGTTGCAGCGAACCGGGCTGTGCAGATGGAAACGGCGTCCTAAAACTCCCCGCGTAAATATCATTCCAACGGCTCTCACACACAGACACACACTTTTATGATCTAGGAGCAGGAATAAAAGAAATGGGAAGTCAGGCCTGTGGCCTTTTATAAGCAGACGCTGCAGACGTTGGCGGAATATGGCCGTTGATTTACAACGTTAAAGTGCTAGTCTGTAGTAGCTAGGTTTTATGGTATGTTATCGTATTACCGTTACCTAATGCACACCTATAAAAGCTGAGACTGATGGGAAAGTGCTTGCATTTTTTGGGCCGGGAAATAATTGACGTGGTAATGGCACTTAGGGGAAGGTCAGATTAATAAAGTTGCCAAAAAAAAAAAAAAAAAAAGACATCTGGTGGAGGACGGAGACGTCTGGAGCTGAAAGGAGTTAAATGGTTTTATTTTTCAGTTTTTTTTTCCCCCTCTTTTAATTTATTTTTTCCCTCAAATAACAAATCACATTATATAAAATATATATTCAAATATACAGTAACTATGAATATCGAAGGTTTTTCAAACTATAACTTTTTAATTGGATTATTTTCTACTGTGGTGTAGATTCATTGTGATTAATCACACTTGTTTGTATATACATACACATATATACATATATGTATATATATATATGGTGTGTCGTAGAATAATTGTGATAAATCATAGAAAATTGTAATGACACAAGCTTAACTAACTCATATATGTATATAAATATTGCATATATATGTGTGTGTGTATGTGTATATACATATATGTATTAGGGTTTAAAATATTCTGTTTTGATTAATCACATGTGCTGCAGATTAATTGTGATTAATCACAGGAAATTGTGATGAATCAAGCTTAACTAACTAACTCCCATATATGCACTTAAATACTGCACATATATACATAATAAACATATATATGTATTATCGTTGTCTACTCTCAGTTTTGAATAATCAAATGCGCTGTAGGTGATTTGTGATTAATCACAGGAAATCATGCTGACTAAAGCTAAACTGACTCCCAAATATGCAAATAAATACAGCATATATAACCATATATATTTATACAAGTACATATTGGGGTTGTCAGCAGTCAGTTTTGATTAATAAAATGTACTGTAAATTAATTGTGATTAATCACAGGAAACTGTGATGAATCAAGCTAAACTAACTCCCATTTATGCAAATGAATATTGAATGTATACATAATATACATATACTGTATATGTATTAGCATTGTCTATTGTCAGTTTTGAATAATCAAATGTGCTGTAGATGATTTGTGATTAATCACATTTAATCATGATGACTAACTCTAAACTAACTATCATATATGCAAATAAATACAGCATATATGAATATATATATATTATTAGTAGTCAGTTTTGATTAATCACATGAGCGGTAGATTTATTGTGATTAATCACAAGAAATTGTGATGACTCAAGCGAAACTAACTCCCATGTATACAAATAAATATCGCCTATATACATAATATACATATATATTAGCATTGTCTATTGTCAGTTTTGAGTAATCAAATGTAATGTAGATGATTTGTGATTAATCACAGGATCAATCATGATGACTAAAGCTAAACTAACTCCCACGTATGCAAACGAATATTGCATATATGAACATATCTATATATTTATATACATATTGGGATTGTCAGCAGTCAGTTCTGAATAATCATATGTAGATGTTGTAGATTCATTGTTATTAATCACAGGACATCAAGCTGTTGTTTCTCTGGTTCTGGTTCTGGTTCTGGTTCAGTCTCTCCTTCGTTTCCTCAGGTTTATTTTATTAAGACAAACAGTTGTGTTTTCACCTTGACATGTTTCCATGGCTGACCTCCCATCTTCAGGTGTCACTTCATGTTACCGTGATCCGACTCCCACTGTCTGGGCTTTCGTCCTCCTCCTCCTCCTTCCTCCTCCTCCTCCTCCTCCTCCTTCATTTCTGTTGCTCAGTTCAGCCAACGAACACTCGCTCTCTTCCCCTTAATGTGAATTTTCTTTCCCTTCTTTATGATCTTCTTTCTTTCCATCCAAACTCCTTCAATTACAAAATGTTTCCTCCTGACTGACGCCATGAATTGTTCCAGGAACGTTTACCGACGTTGTGGGTCCAACACCGAGTCTTCATTCACAGGGAGACGTTCCTGACGTCCTGAGGTCCCGAGGTCCTGCAGCTCTGCTGCCTCCACAGCTGTTACTTTGCTCTCATCCATTTTTCCTGTGGTTGCATAAGAACCAGATGTTGAACACCTGCTCCTCCTGCTCCTCCTGCTCCGTCCACATTAATGATCTGTCTTCACACGGGACTGAAGGGAAGTGCAGTTGCTGCAGTACTACACTGTACTACTAGAGTACAGTACTACAGTAATACAGTTCTACACTGTACTACTAGAGTACAGTAATACAGTAATGCAGTTTTACACTGTACTACTAGAGTACAGTTCTACAGTACTAAAATAGTACAGTACTACACTGTATTACAATAGTACAGTACTACACTGTACTACAATAGTACAGTACTACTTACTACAATAGTACAGTAATACAGTTTACTACAATAGTACAGTTCTATAGTGCTCTACAATATTACAGTAATACAGTTTACATAAGTAGTACAGTAATACATTGTCCTACAGTGTCCTAGAGTACTAGAGTGTACAACGGTATACTACAGTACTACAGTAGTACCACAGTACTACAGTGTTCTACAGTTTACTACAGTGTACTACAATTTACTTGAGTAGTACAGTCACACAGAACAACGCTACTACAGTGTTCACAGGTTACTACAGTGTACTACAGTAGTAGAGTACTATGAGATACTAAAGTGTATTAGAGTTATACAGTGTACAGCAGTATTCTATAATACTACACTGTCACAGTACTAGATTACTACAGTGTGCTACATTACCACAGTGCACTACAGCACTACAGAGTACGACAGTATACTAGAGTACTACAGTAGCACAGTAATACAGTACTTCAGTGTACTACAGCATTCTTAAGTACTACAGTAACACAGTACAACAGTACTACAGTGTACTACAGTGTAAAACAGCACACTACAGTACTACTGTACATAGCACTGTAGCACATTATTACAGAACTACGGTATACTACAGAACAAGTGTACTAAAGTAGTACAGTACTGCAGTTCTTAAGTGTACTAGAGTGTACACCAGTACTACATTGTACTACTGTGTACTACAGTAGTGCTTGATATAAAAAAAGATCCTTAAGTGTCCTAACAATGTTTTTGGGGAAAAACAAGTGTAAATTAAAGAGAAAGTCACTAGATGGCAGCATAGCAGCTCAGTTATTTCATCTCATACAGTAGTTTGTAGAGAGAAAAAAAGTTTTCGTCCTTTAAACAAACACATGTTATGTCACCAACTCTACCCTGGACAACTGTTTCCTCTGACCGTCCACCAGACTGGACAGAGTGAGAACATGTGTAGAACTGAGTGAGGTTCTGAG
>JAFBJS010000649.1:34896-49759 GCA_016785265.1 Paraplagusia blochii | reverse complement strand
TTTCTTTTTTAGCTCATCATAAATAGCGAGAGCCCTTTCACTGATCAACACTTCGGTGATGCTGTCTCCAGCTCCAACTCTTTTTCCTTAATAAAGATAAGCAGCAATTTTTCCATTTCATCTAGTATCTTGAATTGAATGGAGTTGAATTCTGAACAAGAAAAAACGCACGCGGTTTGGTTGACTCAGCCGAGCGCGGCTGCCCGAATGCTCTCTGGGCTTGACTTGGCTCGACTTGGGCCGGTCGAAAGCTGAAATTTGGTCGAAAGTGTAGGCACATATTTCTCGAAAATTTTGGTGGAGAGCCGAGTTGGTCGAGAGCTGAGGCTTTCGAAAGCTGAGGTACCACTGTGTATATATATATATATATATATATATATATATATATATATGTATATATATATATACATATATGTATATATACAGTATATATGATATTTATTTTTTTCTTACCCCATGTAAAGATTTCTGTCAGCTTTTTTTTTTTTAAGCCATTGATATTAACCATCTAAATTGAAAAAAACAAATGAAATTAAATCTGGATAGACGGTTCCATCAGATATTGGGTAAAAAAATTTTTTAAACAGTTGATTATTTTACATGACAGCCACAGCCATCTGGAACACATCAGTTTACAGCTGCTCTTCTGAATTGATTCATTAGTACTATCTTTGGGGATTAAAAAAAAAAAAACAAGTCCATTCTGTAGTGTCTCCTTGGTGGTAGAACTGGCTGTGAGCGTGATGTTCCAATAACACTTCAGATTAAGTTGCTTAGTTCCTCTCTGGGAGGACACGGGACGTATTGACCACATGGATCTGTCAGCATCAGTAATTTCACCATCCGGCAGAAAAGTCTCTGGTCAGGGGGCTTACAAAATCATTCCCAGACTTAAATTTAATGAAGTCCAGCTTAAAAAAAATATAAAGAGTATTTAGTCTCTAAATGCTCTCAATGATAACATATAATATCAAACAGTACTATGGTACATGACTTTACACTCGGCATTTTCATAGTACCAGTTGGATTGCTGTGTTGTTTATCTGCTGCTGGTCACCTTCCTCCTCCTCCTCCTCCTCCTCCTCTGTTCTCTTGTTTTCTCCCCTTTTCTGTTTGCTGTCTCCTCCTGTGATTTCACTCTTTGACCAGGCAGCTGAAATTAAAAGTGTCATTTTAGTTCTGCTTTCTATGATAATTTTAAAAAACATGTTGTCTTTCACTATGTCTGATTAATTATCAAAAAAAAAATTCCCTGTTATTAAATTTGCAGGAACATTTTCATCCGTCTTTTTATTTGTATTTCCATGTCAGTAAACAACATTCCTGCAAACCAAAAATTATTTGGGCCACACAAATAAAACTGGATTCTACTTATTTTGTTATTAATTATTTTTGCAACAGCTTTTATTAGTCAGTCTTGTCCTGCAGAGATGACAGATCACACTTTTCATAGTGCAAAATGTAATGCACGGCTTTTCAGTAGAAAAAAGGAAAATGTATACTTATATATATTTTACCTACACTTTAAAAGAAATGGGACATTAGTGCAAATCATACCTTATTGTTATGGTTTTGAATACAGAGTTATGATATTAGGTCTGATATTATGCATGCCCTGATTTTAGACAGACAGACAGGCAGGCAGGCAGACAGACCATCCTTTGATTTGGACGAAGGGGGCGGCAATGGATACATTGGTAGAAGACAAAGAGGATATTGGTGGATTCAGTGAGGGAGGACGTGGAGGTAGTTGGAGTTAGAGTAGAAGATACAGAAAACAGGGAAACATGGAAAACAGTAATAACCACTGCGCCGTTATGTGTTATTTTAAGGTATTTTGGACTAAGATGCAATTATATTGTTGCCAATTTTGAGAAGTATTTGTGGCCGATTTTTCCGTATATGGGCCTTTACTTTGAGCCCAGAGGCAATGTCTCTGTCTTAGGTGCGAAACTCCAGGGTTCACCTCTTGGGCAAGGTTGAATCCTGGAGACTGCTGCTCCTGAGACACAGCAATAGATAAGTGGCTGAAAATGGATGGACTTCTTTCTTTTAGTTTTCATTTATTTTTATTTGTTGTTGTTGTTGTTATATTTTGACCATGCTCAATATTTTACCACATTTAGGCTCATATTTAGCAGGCTTAGGTGCAAGTAATCCAATCTAATATTTAAGGGGTTCTATATTACTTTTATATTCTATTGAATTCAAGGCTTTAATTAACTGAGTGGAGGGCTTATTAAATCCATCTCAACTTCTCACTTATTTCCCAGCTGCCTGTGACTCTAAAAATCTTCACACTGGAGCAACTTTTGGCTCATAATTCGTGCGGCATTTGTGCGTGCATGTGTTGTCATGTTGACAAACAGTGTTCCTCTTCCGTTTAGCATATCTATTCATTCATGTGACATTTACTGTTGAGAAAGCAGATGGTCTGAGTGTCGGTTACAAGTTTCTGACACCCCAAGGATTCCCTGCATCGATTACAGCAGTGAGTTCAGCAGAGCTTGTTAAGAGCTGGCCCTCTTCTATCAGTGACTTATGAACGCCATTAAGGCACAGTTATTACAGGATAAATCACATTATAATGAGCGCATTTGCATATGTGGGGACAGTATCATATAATTCCTAGTCTTTATTCAACATGTGTGATGTTTTGGACACAGACTTTAATAAAAAATCAAAGGGGTTACAGGAATGTCCATCAGTCTCTTTCTAAACTTGATCCCAACAAACTTTTTTTTTAATTAATCAAAACAAAATCAGAACAAATAAGGAAGGGATAAATAGTTAACAGTTAAAAAAAAAAAAAGAAAAAAGCGAGACATGCTTTTACAAAAAAAATAAAAAATCAGTTGAGGATAATTAGTAGTTGTCTGATTAAAAAAAAATGTCCAGTTAACAGAAGAAAAATCTAATGAAGAAAAAAAAAAAATCCAGCATTTCTAATTTGACTTGATTAGAACATTTCAGCAAAATAAAAAAATAGCAGAAAATAGAATAAGCAAATAACAAAAAGCTACCAATCATCAAATAAGAACAGTCAGATAATTGCCTTCCACATTACTAATTACTCAAAAGCTAAACACTGGAAGCATTTTAGATTTCAAAAAAATAATCAAATAATATAACCAGATTTAAAACACTGATGGTAATCCAAAATATGTGCCGTTGCACAAAAATATATAATAAAATGAGCATTAGTTTTTATTTCATCTTAATTTAAACATGAATAAACATGCTGGTCCAGAAATTGTTATGGTGGAAAAATATGATAGCACTGGTAGGACCTTGTGAGCTGCTCCCTGTATGGTTTCTGTTCAGCTTTGTTCCACGTGCTGAGTCAAATTGTTAAATATCGAGAAGGAAAAATATATATTTAATGTCTAATTATTTTGATATATTTGTGGGACATGAAATTTATCTCTTGGTGAAAAACACCTGCAGATCCAGTTATTGCCTCATCTTTAATAGCACGGAGAAGGTGCTGTAGTGGGAGTGACCTGTGGTTAATGTCCATGTGATGAATCTGAGCCAGCGCTGGGCTTCCCTGGAACACTGACTCGCACTCAAGAAGGTAAAAAATTAAAGCGTTGTAATTATATGTTCCTGTGGGTGTGTAGTGGCGACAGCTTGATATTCATCAGCGCTCACTGCAGCAGGTGTGATCAGCACATGGTCGCCCTAATTCATCAGCCAAATCTGACTGTTTTTTCTCAATCCTCCACTGCACCGATTTCCCTCTTTCAATTCATTTCTTGGAATTCCTCGCCTCGTTCCAGTCGAGTGTTTTTTTTTTTTTTTGTTTCTGATTGGCTAGTGGAATTGATTAGGTCGGTAGATGTCCGTGCACTATGCCCCAGGTTGCACACATATTGAGATTTCTGAATGAACAGATGCGTACAAATGAAATTCAGGAGACTTGCCAGTACCGATGATATCCTCCTACTGTCCCAGTTTTCCAAAATCATTGACGAGGAAAAGAACACTTATGCAGGCCATATATCCGGGAGCAGCTGAGTCCTTGTTTGACTTGTCAATTACATATGCAGAACACACATTAAGTGCAAGGACGTTGATGCAAAACACCGTTCATCAGCCAATTCATATTAGCATAGTTGTGTAAAAATCTGTCGAAGTCAGATATTTCCTACAATAATGGAAACCTGATAATACGATGCCTTGGTTTTTCCAAATGAGGAGTGTTTCAAAATAAGTACAGGGGGAAACATCTCTATGAAAAAGTGAAAGACACCAAATGTTAGCATGGCAGCTCATGCATTTCTATTTTGATAATAAGGGGATTCTATGCAGGATGCAGATTACTGCAACTCTAATGGTTTGTCGATGTAAAAAATTGCCAAAAAAGTTTTTTTTTTTTTTGTATTGGTTTGAGAGGGGGTAAAATAATCCCCCCGCTCCCCGGTGGGAGCATGACAAAAACTGAGAAGCACTGCTTAAATAATTCACCTTAGTGAGCAGACAGTGCCTTACTTCACCAACTAGACCAGCACTGCTCTCCAAACTCAGTATTGGTCCAGATGGCTATTAGAAATATATTGTTTGGTCAATACCAGAGTATTTGATATTGACAAATAGTTAATATTCCCTATATTATTGTTGTATAAATAGATTTGTGGTTGTTGTTGATGATACACACAATAAGTACATCTCTGTCCCAATATATTTCAGAATGTGTTTCATGTGAAGCTTTTAGATGTGAAGGAATTGATATTAACAGTCAATGAAGTGCACTTGAAACAAACACATTTGTTGGTGTATTTTCAGTTTCCGCTTGAAACATTGTGGAGATTATTGATAGAATTAAAGTCTAAGATGTTGTTGTTAGTTGCACTGAATAAAAACATTGGCTAAATTCATTATTGTCAGTGTAATATATAATGGTTCTATAGTGAAGACCATTCAGTCTTTATTCCTTACATTGTTATGCCAGTTGCTGGCTGAAGTGTAGAGTTCTGCAGGCCTGACTTGGGCCCCGGGCCACTAGTTAATTCTCACTGTTTTAGGAACTGAGCAAAACCATCTTGACAACTTGTACCAAAGGACCTTTTTGTGACACATCATTTCACATCATGGCTCTTTTCGAAATGCCCAGCTCATTGGGTGGCCTGCCTTAAATGATGGCAACTTCTGCCTTTCTCCACTCTCTGAGAATGACTTTCTAAGCACGTTCATGGTAGATTTCGGTATTTTCTCTACCCCAGAGGGAACCGATACACTTTTTTACACTTTTAACATCAAATCGTTAGCAAGATTTGTGCATTCTGGTGGATGTGATTATCTTTTTCATGATGAATTAGATGCATCACATCACTTCTTCTTCTTTTTTTCCAGTGCTTAGGTTATAGATGAAGAGTCCTTAAAATAATTGTATAAGAGTAAATATTAATAATACTAAACAGTGACAATTGCCAAAGGAGCAGACATCAGTCCCCAAGGCTTCAGGTTTGAATCCACCAGCTGTCACTGAGGTGCACTGAGCATGGCACCATCCAAACCAATATAACTTCTTAGTGGACTCACCACTCACAGGAAGGCACCCACAGAATGGAGCGGTGTGATTTGTCTGGCAGTCGCTGGGACTGATGTCCCTCTGACCCGGTAACAGACAAGAGGATGAAAATGAATAAGGGAATGAACACTTGAGTATTGAGTATTTGATTTATTCATAATAATAATAATACATTTTTAGATTCACCAAAACGAGTAAAATTCAACAAAATACTATAATAACGTAATATTGCTATGATCAAAATAAAATATGATAACAATAATTTTGAGATTGTGACTATTGCAATGACTACCACCTAAGCTACTAACACTACTAACATTACCCCCCCTACTTATATGTGTATGTATACTACAAACATTACCTTCCAACACCCACTGATCACTGCTTCACATTCCTTTGCCTCCAACTCAAGAAAGTATCAAAGTATTGAAGTCTAATTTCTTTCTTCTTTTTTTTATTATTATTATTTTAATTATATTGTTACGAAATACTATGTTTTATAGTTTCAAGTCATTCAGTAATTAGAATACATTTTCTTTCCATTAATGGAAATGTAATATTTTTTTTATTAACTCAACAGGTTTATTGAATTGAAAAGACATTTTTTTATAAATAAAATTATAATTCTCAAATTCTTCTTATTTTTCTAAATTTTTGTCGTGTTTTCAGGGATAAAGTTTAAAAAGAAAAAGATGAGATGAAAGAATACAGCTGAACTTTGACTTCAGAAATAATAATAAAAAAAATCAAAATGATAACAAGAGGTTATTTATTAAGTAACATGTGATATTAAAATATTGGTTTGTTTATTTGGCTTTCCCTTTGTTGAGTGTTGCTTAAGTAGTCGGTGTATTGGCTTTTTATTTATTTATTTTTTCCCCATCAACTGACCAATAAAGTATTTGTATAGCCTGAATGAAAATAACAGGTCTAGTCATCGTAGCTCATTGTTTGTCACTGGAATCCAACTGGGCAATGCAATTTGTCCCAACACCAATAATGCACATTAGCGTTTTTTTTTTTTTTGGTTTTCAGTAAACAGAGGAGACATGGCAGGGTTTCTGATCTAATTAGCCATTGGGACACAACAGAATTTGAATCTGGAGTAAATCCCAGTAAATAATGAATAAGTGGCAGAATACACCGAGAGGGAATCTCCAGTCTGATAAGCTCTCCTTACTGTATTGGACCAATACCATTGAGTTTAAGGAAGCACTTTGATAAACTCTCATGTTTGTAAAACCCCTCACTTTAAAATTGGTGCCCGTAAGGGTCAGGGTAAGTTTGGTCTGAATGTGTCAGACATTCTGCTCCAAACATAATCAATACGTAATTACCTTGAGTTTTTTTCACAACCTTGAAAATCTTTTCCTGTCTGGAAAAGTAATGCACTTGGCAGTTATTGCTCCAATCATGCATAAAATGTGATATTTTGAAGTTTTTGTTGTAGATCTTAAACACTGTTTGACAGTTGACGCTGGTCTAACGCTGTCTGATTGATTATACAGTCTATTAGCATATATTCATCTGCCTCTCATATTGACATTATCTCAGAAATGGAGCCCGAAGCAATTAAAAACCTTTCTTTTTTAGATGAGTGTAAGCTGACTCAGCTGTGAGCTCACTGGACACCATGGACTACGCATGACAGGTGCTGTTATGCTGCGGAGTTAAATTAGATCTACCTTGATTCTTCTGGGACTCTTCTGTATTAATGTTGACAATTTGAACTGTGTAAGTCGAGAAAAAAAAAAAAACGAGATTGGCCTTTAGAATAAGGCATAGATTTGAGAACGGAATACAAAACGCTGACATTTACCTGAACACTTATCACATAATGCTTCAAAATTATGGTAATGAATTTAAATGCTGTAGATTCCACCTGGATCATCATCATGAGTTGTCGTTTCAGTGCAGTGTGATTTGGGTCTCAGTCATGGAGACTGCAACCTGGTGGCAGATGGGAAAGGATGGATGGAATTAATTGTATTATTATTATTATTATTATTATTATTATTGTTTCAATTGGCAGCACCACCTGCTGGAAGGTACAGTGTGGTGCAATGTGATTTGGGTGGCAGTTGTGGAGACTGCTGTCCCCGTGGCCCATCAATGGAGAAACCGTTAAAAAAATATGGATGATGAATGTTAAAAGCACAGGCGTAGCCTGGGTCCGCCCACTTGTCAGTCAGGCCCGCCCCATCCAATGAGAGGGCTGACCATGTCATAACGAGGGATGATGTTCATTATCAAACTTAGGCTATAATACTTTGGGGTTGGGCCCCACTGATTTTTTTTTTTCTACGGGGTCTACCCATTTTTATGGGTTCTGGCTACGCCCCTGGTAAAAAGGATGAAAAAGATATATTAAGGAAAAGGATAAAGGATGGATAATAAAGACATTTTTTTTTTCAAGTCACTTTGGATAACAGTATCTGTCAAATTTAATATGTTATATAATGCAATCTGTTATGCTGCATCTGTATTCTTCTACAACTCCTCCATATAAGTGTTGGCTATTTGAACTGTGCAAGTCAAGAAAAAAAAAAGAGGTTGGCCTTTAAAATAAGGCATAACCTGAGGACGGAAAACAAAACGCTGACATTTACCTAAAAACTTGTAAAGGGCTTAACGCTCACTCTTATAGTTAGAACTGGAGAAGCCTCTTGGATGAGAGGTGATAAGTTTTCTAGATAAAAAAAAAAAACATGTCTGATGACTGAGAATGTCAAGTCCAAAACGGCGATGGACATTCCCATTTGTTGTCTTTAGGGTATGTTGTAAAATGGAAAATGACTCTGTGTGGTGAGGGTTGATGGTTAGGCTGCAGAGTCGCAGCAGAGCCATATGAAGACTGTGTGTGTGTGTGCATGTGAGTCTGTGTGTCCATCTACTCTATCTTTCCCACACATCCATCACCGTTACCAGGCTTTAAATTGGATTAAGGTCTTGTCTTATCTGCGGTCAGAATTCCCATTTCCATTTGTGTATCATCTTAAATTGTCAAATCGAACCTTCACCCAAACATCAGTGCAGATAAAGGAAACGTTGACAAAAAGTCAGATGTGCATAACATACAGTAAATACGCAGATAGACATGGAGGGCTTAGGTGCTCGACTCCAGATATCTGTGAATTGTGTTCATGCTCTGGTTGTTACACAAGCAGCTGTGGCAGCTGCAGCATCTGCAGTGAGTGGGAGAGGAGAGGAGAAAAAAAAAAAAAAGAGAACACTGCTTACAGGATGCTCCAGGAGTAATTATCTTTTCCCAGCAGTCAGTCAGTGTTTATTCTTCCACCAGTCGATACCTGTCGCTGTAGGTGTGCCTCGCACGGGGAGGATGCTGTGCAAACATACAAATGCCGGAAATTAACCGAAAACCGAGCCGTGATATTGTCAGACACATGACAGTTTGGGCTTTTCATTCATCATTCCACCCAAGTCATCGGAGGCAATTAGATCTGCAGAAATCAGACCACCTCCTCCCCTGTCATTAAGAAAGAGAAACAAACTGACTTGTTTTCCTTCTCTCTACCGTAATGATTGTGGAGCATCCACCGCTGCTGAGTGACTGGCTGCGCAGTACACATCCGTACGTGTACGACGTCAACCGTTACAGCCTTCCCTTATTGCGAGGGTTCTATTTGTTTTCTTGTTTTCCCAGATCGTCATCAGTATCTATTTGAACTCACACACCTCATCTTGTGGTTGTTGAGACTACAGGAAAAAACACTGTCCAGATTTAAGTGACTGGAGCCTGTGTCATCACAGCACTTTGTTCAATTACTGTGCCCATGTTGCATGGCTAATTGGCTGTGTGCAGGCAGGAGCAAAATAATAAAGCACCTTCAACTGGAGCTGGAAGTAAACAGAGGATCGTCGGAGACTGCCGTTGATGTAACGCTGGCTTAAAAACTGCTTTATGTGAACAAGGATGAACTCTTTTTTTTCTTCTTCTCCTCACTTGCAGACCTTTCTCTGAAAGCATCGAAAAATAATTTATCAGTATAATGGTAGTAATTATTGTTGTGTCTGATGCTGAGCGGCAGTTACTGAAAGGGCGTTCAAATAAAAGAGTGAGGGACACCTAATGATTTTCTTTTGTTGAAAATTTTGGATTAATACAAAAAAAGTGGGCAAAATCAGATAGGCCGACCATTTGAGTCAAAGCAAAGATTTAAAAGACTCCTCCAAAACTCCTAATCAGGGCTGAAAATGTTTATTTATCTTTGTTATTATTATTTTTTTTTTTTTGGTTTGGCATTTCATCTTTTTCCTACATGTCAGTTGATAACGCTTCAATGTGATGTAAATGCATTATAGTTACTGTAGCTTATTGTCATGTATTCGTATTATCATTGTTAATTCCTTCCAGTGTGCTCGCCACCTGCAGGAAGCTACTTTGAGGTGCAATGTGATTCGGGTGGCAGTTGTGGAGACTGCTGTGCCGCGCGACCCAGCAAACGATAAAGTGGTGAAAAAGGATAACGGGAGGAAAATAATTTTAATTCTTCCATCTTGCTTTGGATAAACGTATCTGTAATATGTATTATGTTACATCACATAATTTGGACAGGGGCAATGAGGGGATGCAAATAAACAAACTATATATTTACAATATATGTATTTATTTATTTGACAGGGGCAGTGTACAAAAACATTAATCAAACAAAAGATGCTTTGCAGACCAGGCTCAATTTCAATTAAATACATAAAAGAAATTAAAAAAATAAAGTAAAATAAAATTAATGTTATGTAATAAAATGTTTAAGTGTACTTGGTTTTGTTATTTCCATTTTAATGCTGACAGGATCGTGTTCTGAGGAAGTGGTTTTGTACTAGTAGGTTACATTTTTTTGAGATCTTTGCAAATTTTAACTCAACTGGAAGTTTGTTCCATTCAGTGATGGTCTTGTAAGAAAAAACAGTTTCTCCTAATGCTGTTCTTCGCTTTGGTATAGAGCATTGTCCACTGACTGTTGACCTTGTTCTTCTGACTGTCTGATCAGAAGATAAAGTTACAAATGTTTCAAGTGGCGGAGGTGCCAAATTATGGATCATTTTGAATAGCAACTTCAAATTAGCTGTTTTGATTGTATTTCAAAATTAAGTAGTTTATGTTTTATTAATATTCGGCAGTGATGATGTGAACAAGATTTCTTGTCTTAAACCTTGTTTGAATAGAGATTCAAGAGGTTTTATTGTGGTTTTGTTGGCTTGCGACCAACATGAAATATGAAAAGAAAAATGTGAAAGAATCATGCTGTTTAAATAAGTCTTGGCTGCCTGTTTAGTTAATGAGTTTCGGATAGAGCAGAATGTGGACAGATGATATTTTAGCTTGTTACACACTTTTTTGTTTAATGTGTTTCTTGAAACTTAGCCTTGAGTCCAAGATTATGCCAAGATACTTGAACTCATCAACATTTTTTTATAATCTCCCCTTTAACTCTAACTATGGGATATTGTTTTTGTGTTGTGAAGAACATCGCAGCGGTTTTGTCCACATTTAGTGTCAAACAGCAGTCAACAGACAATAATTTGAAATAATATTTAAGCTAATTTGCTTGTCTGGATTTTGACTGTAGTGGAACTGAAAGGGACGCAGAAGTCTATTAAAGGCCAAATGCTTTGTGGACAAACACAGTTATTAATGGATGATAGGGAGTGAAGCATGGGACAACCTTGGGGGACATTAGCCTGTAGAGGTGGTTTGGACTACCTTAGATTAGATTTTGAGGCCAAATGTACAAAATAACCAACTATTCACACATGGTCTAAACTCTTTTAAAATCAAACCATCTTAAATCTCTTTATCTGAATATAACTATTTTTTTTTTTTTTTTTTTTTTTTTTTTTTTTTTTTTTTTTTCATAACACACAATATTTTGAACTTTATTGATCCCATAATGGCCATTGATTTGGCCCAGAGGCCATCATCTTCATCACTGGTGTGGAACTCCAGGGTTCACCTCCTGTGTAAGATTGGATCCCAATTACAGCAGTTTGCTTCCAGTAGGCTCGCCACCTGGAGGAAGGTTTAGGAGGGTATGGTGCTGTGTGATTTAGAAGGTGGTAGCGGAGACTGCTGCCCCCTACAACCAAGAAATGGATAAGTGGTTGGAAATGGATGGATGATTCCATAATGGACAAATTCTTACACTGAAACAGGCTGCTCTTTTAAGGCGCTATATTTATGGAACCAACCCAGGACTGTGCTTGGAAGACAGAGATCCGAATTGCTGTAATATAAAACGATACAAGGCGTGAACAAGGGAATTGACACTATGGGATGTTGAGGAAACTGATATAATGGTGGAATACCTTTTGAAGTGGTAATTAAAAACAAACATACATAAATGACCTGAATCGAGCTTCATTCTGCAACCAGTGTCTGCCATGGAAAAGAAAATGTCTTCTTCTGTTCTCTATGCTTCAGTAACAATATGTGATCAGTCACTAAGTGATTCCACTGACCATAGACTCTTTCTGGTCAGAGGACACTGTAGCTGCAGGTGAAGCACTGACTTACATGCATGTGTGGAAGAGAGACTGTAGCAGCGAGAGAAACTTCTCCCTCTCTCTTTTTTTTTTTTTTTTTAACTTTAGTCCTAAATTGGCTCTGCTGCTTGTTGCCTGGTAACCACCATCCCCGTTGAAAGCCACTCTTCCTCGCTGAGAAATCACTAAAGAGAAAAATTCACATTCTGTCTATCAGACTCTTAACCACAGTGGGTGCAATTTTTGTCCTTTTAGAGAAACAATGTGAGTAAGACACTATTCTTTAGTTGATATTTTTCTCTTTCTGTCCCTTTCTTCAAATAGAGTCTTGTTTTGCTGTGGACTGAGGTTTGTAAGCAGCCTTTGTGCGTAATTGAAGATAATGAAGGCTTTTTGGCTCGGGAAAAAAAAAAAAAAAGGTATTTTGCTGGTATGTTGGATGTAATTGCACCAACAGTATAGGTGTAATAATGCTGCTGAGGCTGAGTGGGATATTTTTAATGACTCATTTCATGCACAGAGGTGTGTTTTAATGCCAAACAGCTGATTATTGATCAGTCCTTATTAGAGGGCTTTAAATGGCATGTTGCAAAAAAAATGGAAAAACACCTAGTTTGAACTTTAGCTGTCTAGTTTGTCGGAATAAAAGAGTAAAAATATAATGGAAACACTCAGAGGAGAATGAAATATTGAGTTCCATGAAATATTTATATTGTATGAACATAAATAAAGACCCAAGGTACGGTTCACAGATGTCTCACAATGCCAGAGAGAATAACAGGTGTTGTCTGTTGCATCATGTCTCTGAAACAAGGCTGATTCAATATCTTTCCCTCTAAAGAGAATTGCGTGAAGTCTCCGATCTGCGTGTTGTTGTAATGGTTTGGGTTTTTTTTTTGAATGAATTGATAAATGGATGGATGAGTGGATAAATGGATAGATAGATGGATGGATGGATGGACGTACGTTATTGATCCCAGGCTGGAATCAGAAAAAAATAAATAAATACCATGATGTAATTATGTCTAGTTTGGACAAACAAATAATTCTTTATTTTCAGCCTTATTTTCTAATGTCAATTGTTTTGGGGACGGTCTGTTTTTAATGATAATGATCTACTGGCCGGAAATATTTTATCATGGTGCTAAAAGTATTCTTTCAGGAGCAAAACTTTTGCCCAACAGTGTGTTGACGAAGGAAGAAAGGACAGCAAACTCCTTGTCATTGTGAATTTTCTATACCCACCACTGCCCACAATGATATGTGACTTCTGCATTTAACCCATCACCAAAGTGAACGGTGAGCAGCTTTGAGTGACTTGAGAGCAGTGAGTGGAGATGTTGCTATGGTCAGTGGACCTCAGTGTTAACCTGATAGGTGGCGGACCCGAGACCGGGTTCTTTAACCACTAGGCAAACACTGTTTGTGTTGACTGGTGTCATTGATATGCAAAATGTTCAACAGTGGTTTCAAACACCATCTATCTATCACTATCTATCTATCTATCTATCTATATATATATATATGGTGTTTGAAAGGACATATATATTACCAGTGTGTAAGCTCATTAAAATCTATGCTGTTTGTCTCCAGATGTAACAGTCACACATACCAGTTTGCAGGTCTCATACATAAGTGCATAAAGTAAAATTCTCCATTCTTCCTATAATTAAACATTTTTGCATTTTATCTCTCATCCTATCAATAATTTATTTTACTTATAATTTTATCATTACATAATGCACCGCTATTATCTGCATGGCTTGTGATGCTTTTGCAAAGACAACTCTCCCATTGGGGAATTAATTAAGTATAGTCCTACCTACCAATGTCCTAGAGCCATATTGGTGTGTTATGACTGTAACACATGTAAAATTAATAGACTGGCTGAATCACACATCCCTACTGTATCTCTGTAAAAACATACGTGCTTACCATTACATTAATATCATGTAATTACAACGAAAACAGAGGGGCAATTGTGTTATAATGAGACACATATTATCTAATGAGGTTAGAAATGCTTGTCACTTATATTTTACGGGATCAATATGGTGGCATGCACAACGACCTATTCATATTCATTAGGAAGGCATAACTATATATATTTTTAATTGGCAGTTTGACATTAGCTAGTTGACCAATGTCTTCATAAAAACAAGACACTTTTACCAACAAATATAGCTGTTTCTGATATATTTTCCCATTTATTCTGCAAATATAGGAAAAATTTAACAGATAGTTGCCATAAGTCAAAGCCAAAGTCAAAATGTTGCTTAAAGTAACCTCGTCATTCAACAAAGTTGCAGGGCAAACTACACATCATATATATATATATATATATGATATATATATCTTAAAAATTTGATTATCTTATTTTATAAAGATCAACACTTCTTGAAGGATGTTGTTTCTTCCACATGATATTATTTATTTTTCTTCAATCAATAAAGAAAGGAGCATTTAAAAGTCAATGAACATATGATTTGATGCACAATTCAGTCATTATGCATGATTGCTCGCTCTGGTGCCTTTTGATGACGTAGGAATTCATTTTCTGTCCATACAATCAGATGATTTTTACCAAAACAAAAGAATATATTATGGTACTTTATAGCAAACATAAATTCAATCCCAAGATCTGTGATCTGAGAGAGATTAACATTTGACTCACTTGTAAATTAGCTATTTAAACTCAGTGGGCAATTTACTACATTGTTTAAACGACCACAAACCAGATAAGGTGTGAAATGTTGGATTTGTTGTAGTGAAGTTGGCTTTTTCTTCCAATCATTGCAAAAAAAAAAAAAAAAAAAAAAACTGTCAGCT
>JAFBJS010000649.1:19387-34544 GCA_016785265.1 Paraplagusia blochii | reverse complement strand
ATATATATGTAAAGTCTTAAAAATGTGATTATCTTATTTTAAAAAAATCAAGACTTCTTGAAGGATGTTGTTTCTTCCACATGATATTATTTATTTTCTTCCACATGATATTATTTATTTTTCTTCAATCAATAAAGAAAGGAGCATTTAAAAGTCAATGAACATATGATTTGATGCACAATTCAGTCATTATGCATGATTGCTCGCTCTGGTGCCTTTTGATGACGTAGGAATTCATTTTCTGTCCATACAATCAGATGATTTTTACCAAAACAAAAGAATATATTATGGTACTTTATAGCAAACATAAATTGGTGTGAAATGTTGGATTTGTTGTAGTGAAGTTGGCTTTTTCTTCCAATCATTGCAAAAAAAAAAAAAACTGTCAGCAGGTAGGAATGGCCTCAGGAAACAACTGTTTTACAACATCACACATAGTTTTGGTTGCAAACTTGATCAAAAGCAACCAGAGACCCAGTGTACGGAGAGGAAGCTTGGCTCATTCACGTTGCTCAAGGGCTAAATGAGAGACAACAGCAATCGTCTTCTTCGTTTATCCCTGAGTTTGAGGTATTCAAAGGCTGACGTACAGTCATGTTGGTACAAACGTCCCACTTAACACGTCCCTGTTTGAAATAACCGTGACGGAGGAGGTTGCCTTTTCTCTTATTAAATGTGAAAGCTCCACGGAGACCCGAGAAAAAGAGAAGTTATATTTATTCAGCAACTCATTATACCACACTTCGGGCTGTGCGATTGTATCGCATGTTTTTGAGGTAAGGTTGTACAGTATGTGTTTAAAAAAGTAGGACATCCAATCCAGCGCGGCGTTGCTAAGCAGTTATTCTAACACGATCATGACTGATCCTCGCTGTTGTTTCACTACGGGGGAAAAGAAATGGGTTCAGTTTCACACAATTAAGACGGAAATTGTTCACCTGATACCCTCTTAGTGGCAGTAATTTAACAGTTAGTGCCCCAACATGGAGGAACAGCCGGAACAACCCGCTATTCGGAAGGTGCTTTATTAAAGACTTAAACTCCTTTTATAGGATTGTATTTAATTTTATGATGATCGAGTATTCTATTCAGGATGGAGTTTAATTACGCAGTCTAACGATGCCAGGTTGCCATCCTGATGATGAACCGAAGAAAGGAATTGCCAAACAAGACAATTTTTCCATCAGGTATTGCTGAATTAAAAGTTTGCATTGTGGAGTGTGCAGTCATTTTTAATTAGTTTTGCCTTCGCACACTGATTTATAAGCATTGACCGCAACCTACGGCCTGTAGAATATAGTAAACATACAATAACATTAGGTCCAATTTCAATTCAGGTGTGTCACAGTGTATCTGACAACAGCATTTTTGCATCTATTGGTACAGTATGTGACTTTTTTTATTTTATTATGCTGTACATGTATTAAAATGTACAGTATAATTTGGCATTTTATTTTTAAACTGACAGCCAGGGGGCAATCTAGACTGGTATAACATTATCTCATTTTCCTTTAGATTTAATTCTTTCTGCTGGTACTCATAGGCGACTTATAGTCTAGAAAATGCACGTGTTATGAGCAATAACCGTAAGCGGACAGACCGTGTCTTTTTTCCCTGTAAGTCTGAGTCAGCCAATTCTGAAACTTCCTTCCTCTTCATCATCAGCACTGCCTCATCTTGACAGAGACTTGACTGAGCACAATCCAGTTTCACTTCCCACAGCAGCATGAGGTCCCAGTGGGTGCAGTGTACGTTATGACAGTCCAAGGTTTGTCATGTCCTGACGAAAGTTGTTTACATCAGATGCAGCATACAGAGGACATGGCAACATCAAGACAGATGGCCTTCGTTTTCCCACACGTTGGGTCTCATCTCCCTAATAGAAGCAGCACGGTGCTGTCAGACATGATGTGGTGGAGAATTTCATCTGCAGATCAATAGAAGCTCCACTCAAAAGGCCATCATTCCCTGTCCTCGCATACTTCAGTGGGCTATACTTTTTTTTTTTTGTCAAATCAAAATCATCAATATCATAGCTATGTTAATGTCACTTCAGCCATGGGATATCATAGAAAGGGGCGTGTTAAAATTTAATTTCATTTTTTTTCTTTATAAACATTGTTTTATATTTTTTGCCACTTTACACTAACCCTTGAATTTACCCTAGTTTACATACTCTACATTTACAATGATGACTAAAAGCTTGTGTTTTACATTTGACGAAACTAACTTCCCTTTATTGGTCCACTTTGCAACTAGACCTCGTTGAACTACAAACACTGCTTTATTTATTTTTTAAAAATTATCTTTGGTCTTTTTATTTTTTTTAGCCTTATATATTGATGAAGATAAGGTTAAGGTGGCCTAGGAAGCAGACTTGGATTTGCAGGGTTTAAGGTTTGAATCCACCAGCTGTCAGGTTGCAGCTGTGGTGTTCTGAGCAAAGCACCGTCCCCACCCACATAACACCCACAATTGTGGGCTCAACACCCACAGGAAGGCTCGCAATAAGGCACCAGCTGCCCCTGCGACCTGGCAACAAACAAGCAACAAACACCTCTCATCCAAGTGCTTCTTCAGTTCTGACTATGAGTGAGTAACAGAACCTACAGAGTGGGTCAGAAGAAAGTGGTGTCTCGGTCCCTCCTGCTGTGCTGACCAGGGGTCTCCTGTGAAGTTTGTCAACAATTTTAAGAGAGGTATTGATGGGTTGTTACAGTCAGAGAAAAGAAAAAACTGAATATCCAGTTACCCAACAAACACTATGACTTGGACCATGACCTGGATGACTTGGAATATTCATTGACATTAATGGAGACTAGACATCCTGGTCTTGGTGAACATTTTTGGGTCTTAGTAAACATTTTTTGGGTTTTAAATTTTTTTTATTCCTTCCTATTTTGTTTCAGGTAGATATATATATATATATTTTTTTGCGAGCTATTTTTCGTTATTGTATGTCGGGTAGCGAAAAGTAAAGACCTACATGATAAATATTTGGCCTGCGGTTTGACCGAAACATTAGGTGGGAAAATGATTCTGTCGCCACTGTGTTATGAAAGATCACAGTTCAATATTGTAGATGACACATTCCAGGGGACTCCCCTCCAGCTGCTCCATACAGATGAAGTTGGAAATGTTGAACAGACCTCACCTTTTATTTTGGTGTAGAATGTGACACTTCACCCGCTGTGGATTTTGAGCAACATTCTCCCGAACAAACCGGTCACTGAAGTACATCAACAGACCCGCCATCAGCCACGGCTCAGCCCTGTCAGGAGCTAACAGTTCTTCTCTGGGGATTTAAAGGAGCTGACATCATTTCATGCAGCTGTTGTCCAAGCTGCCGCTCCAAAGCTGCAGACGACTACTGAAGGTAGAGCAGAGCTGAATTGCAAGGCTGTCTGGTTGTAGTGCTTACTCGGAGAGAGAAGTACTTGGATACTCGATAAACTGAGCTGAGGTCGCCATCAATCTTTCACCCTGAGGGTGGGTGGGAAGATGTGGAGTTCTGTTGCTGAGCATGATAAATGGCCGCTATTGGAGGAGTGGAATCTGCTATCATATCTGGCATTGTCTGCGCTGCTCTGTGACTGTACATTGGAGACAGGTTTAGGAACGTTTACAAGCAGGACGACATAAATCCTGGTGCTCATGCACTGGGATTCTAAGAATTTAGACGCAGCAGTGGAATACATTGATATCAGACTGTTATATATTTAAAGCAATTCCAATGGAATCTGGCACCAAACCCATTCTTGGTCAATGCTTGTTTTGATGTCTGGATGATCCAAGACTGTGACGTTGATGCTTTTCCTTTTAGAAAAACGTCTGAAATATCCTGAAATATCTTTTGGCACAATTTAAACACACAGCATTGTTATAAGATACATAGAATATATATTGAGAACTGAAATTAAAAGTATTAGCAATTAATATTGTAAATTAAAAGTAAAACACCACCAAAAAGAAACAATAACTTAACATGTGTATATGTATTTACACACTTCTGATGATAATGATGATGAAAAATATAAATGTTGCATTTTCTTAATGTCTTATCAGTGTCTTATCATTGTCTTAATGTCACATCAGTGACAAACATACAAATGGAAATGCACAAGTATCTATACTCAAAACCTGCTGATGGTTTAGTGGTTAAGGAACCAGAGAAGGGTCCGGAGGGTTCCAGGTTTGAATCTGCCAACTGCCAATTTACTCTGGTGCTCTGTGCATGTCCCCGTCCCCACTCATTGCTCCCCAGGCCCTCAAATCTGTCCACTGTCCACTTTAGCGATAGGTTAAATGTGAATTGGTGTGTATCATTATGACAAGGAGATGCGTTCCTTTCCTTTTTCATCATCTGCTTACCCATTTCTGGGTTGCTGAGGCAGTACTCTCCACCACTGCCACCCAAAGCACCCTAGCCCCTATACTGTGAGCCTCCCTGTGGGTGGTGAGCTCGCTGGAGGCTATGTGGGTCGGGACAGTGCTATGATCAGAGCACATCAATGGCAACCTGGCAGATGGTGGATTAGAATCTGAAACTTTGTGGACACAAGTCAGTTTACCTAACCACTAAGATCTGTGTTGATGTTAAGTAGCATTCGATAAGATTTTTAAGGCAGGTCCAAATATTATCTATATATTAGAAGAATAACGAATAAAGTTATGCCGATATCTCAATTTGACCAAAAAATGACTTGGGCAATTATGCTATGAGGCTAACGTTATATAACATATGATGTGAGATACATGTTTTTTTTTCATCTTACAATTAAAGATAAATGTACATGACCTTATCAATGGGTTAACATATAGTCAGCCTATTAGGCTATAGTTAAGAGATATTAATCTTAAACTTTTAATCTGGAACAATTATATTATTATTAATTACAATTTAATGCATTTAATTTATTTTTGCTCATACTCATAATTGATCTTCATTCTGGATTTTCTTTTATATCTAGGTTTGAATTTCTACTTCAATTTCAAATGTATCTAAATATAAATAGATATCATATCTTAATTTACTGTCGACAACTAAAGTTTGACTGTCACTCAAAACTGAGCCATCCTTTACTGTCCAGCATGAGAGTGTCCAGGAAGCTATCCTTTGGCATTTTAGTGGCTGATGTCTTGAGGGGAGCTACAGTGAGATGGAGAAAAATGACCCTTCATGTTTGATGGCTTCGAGAGAGGAGCAAAGCTGACAGTTATCCACACAGCTTCCACTGCAGATCCACAGACCATGAATCAGTCACACAGGCAGACAGTGGGTTGAACTGGGAGCACGATGACTCCTGCCAATAAACAGGAAAAAAAAAAAGAAAAAGAAACACTTTACACTGAAGCCTATCTGATTTCCACAGGGAGTCAAACACTCCCTCCTTACAAACCTACAGTTTTATTAGTCTGGAATAACTGAAAATACTGTCCCACTATGTGGGCGGGTACAGCAGAGGAACCGGTCTAAATTTAATGTGACTACATATACATGATAAAAATTCTATCCGGCTGATTTACAAAAAATCTATGCGCTTACAGTCAACTGTGCAGTTTGTCCCTGTCTTGCCAGCATCCAGTGCGGAGTGACAGAGGAATATCCTGGCAGTGTTGTCAGGAACAATGAGCCATCACTCACATATCACTTGGGTGACAGTTCTGTTTCAGATGCAAATTGTGTGTGTAAGAGCGATGAACAGCAGTCCACAATTCTGACGTTATAGTTTTAGGCAGGATTTACAGCTATAATGTATGAGTAAACAAATGATTTGTAAACCTTTCCAAATTAAACGTTTTTTTTTTGCGATAGAACGAATCTTCAATCCTTTCCAACATTGAAATAGAATTGATTTGCTGAAGTCAGACATGAATCTGTTTGACGGATGTTAACGTGATCATAAGGGTTCGGTTGTCGTCATTCTAATGCTGCTCTGTTGTTTGACTTTTTGATGTTGTTTTCTTGACGCTTTCATTTACATTGATCCTTTGTTGTTGTTGTTGACATTTTACACTTTTATAAAAGCTTCATTTCAGTTTAGATTCATATCAGCGTTTTGTTTTCACAGTTTTAATCTAGTTTATCCTGAACCCTGTCTAGCGATGGAATTTTGTTTTTCTTCTCAGCGCCTGTATCTGAAGCAAAGGTAATTTGGTCAGGACAAATACTACAAATATATATATATATATATACAGTATATATATATATATTTTTTTTTTTTTACATGTTGTATACTGTATGTTATCAGATTTTCTTGTTATAGTATATTTCCCATTTTCCTAGGATAGGAGATAACTTCCGTAATTGTCTAAGGAGGATTAGTATGACTACATCCTCTACCCGGCAGTGAAGACCCCAAACTCTCCAGGTGTTTTTTTCTAAACTTATCTGAAATACCTTCCTGCTTTCTCTCATCTTCCAGTTCTGATTCTAACATAATGTAGCGCACTGCACACTTTAGAATTTGTTAAAAACGACAAAATTAAGTGAAAATTATGAGAAATATGTATGTACAACTGTACCAAATAGATTTTATTTAAAATGGAGATAAGCCAAATTGTCAAACTCAATTTGTCAAGACTTTATTCAAGGTTGGACATTGATGAGGAGAGAATCTAATGGAATCATTAGTTTTATTTATTGAATGTCCTTTGCAGGCAACATTCAGTAAAAAAAAAATAGTTATCAGTTAAGCAAAAATGCATGGGGTACTCATGTCATGATGTCATCAACCTTTGTCAGAACCATATCTACAAAAATGTAGCTTGTTGGCTAGAAAACTATTACGTCTACATGCTGTCAGTCACTTTGAACAGTAGTGAAGATCACATCAAAAGTGTGCTTCTGAACAAAATCCCAGACTTGGCCTTTAAGCCATGATGAGAGGTAAAAAAGAAAAACAAAGTTCAATAATCTGTTGTGCTACTGATGAATGTAAACAGGCTTTCTAGAAGAATCATAGAAGCAGTATGTGGTGTGGAGTGTTATAAATCACAGACCCAATTAAATAACAACCATGCTTGTTGGATAACTATGGTTACTGGTCAAGCTGTTATATTTGCTGGATGCTTCATCATTAAATTGCAATATACAATAAATACCATATAATCACGATTTCCAATAGTCCTGTCAAGAGAGCAATTAGCCATAATTATGTGTAACAGTGGAAAACTTCAGTCCCAGAGACATTGTTTGGTCTTTTAACTCACTTGAGGGGACTGGACTTTATTATAGGGAACATAAAGGACTACATATAAAGTTGTAAAAGTTCCAATAAGAAAAAGCTGAACCATTAAAGGAAGAGATGTTCAATATGATATAGTTAAATGTGAAAGAATCACATGACGGGAGTTTTAATCACAGCCAATGAAATACGCATTAGTTATAATACATTGCTTATGGTATCAGTGACTGCCTGCGAAGCCTATGGTCGATAATATTAGTTAATGACATCGCTGTGTGTCTGACACTCTATTGATCTGCAGGCGTTTCAACTCTGTGCCACTGTTATGCTTCATTTTATTATTTTAAGATCATCTCATTAATGCCTTGTGGCTGCAGTTGCAGCTGCTCGGTTATAAAGTTATTGTCTCAAAGACGATCAATAACACGACTGAAGGAAAGCAGAACACAAGCAGGGCGAGACTTGTGCTGGAATTTGAATTATATCTTAAATTTATGTTTACAATGGAGACAATAGCACTCTAAATTGCGTTACATTGTTTAACGGTGTTACATTTACCAGATAGGTAGTGAAGCCAGCATAGATCAGACAATACCCCGCACTTCCAGTGATGTGGACACCTATATAACAGAATAAAATGAACTTCATGGTCTACAGTTTTTTTTTTTTTTTGTTGTTGTTGTTTGTTTTTTATGCCAACAATGGCATAAGAATAATATAAATCTGTAATTACAAATAGATACAGGCAACTGGAGATGAGCAACACATTGGTGTTGTAACTGTTAGTACAGGTGGGAAAATAATGCGAGGGCATTAAAATAAGCATAGTGAGAGTGTTAGGGAAGCCCTGTACATGATCAGGAGTGGCACAAAAGTATGTGTTGGTGGTGCAAGACGTGGGGAAGTATGAGGTTTGTGTGATTGGTGTTGACAATCACGTGAAGTAAAATGAAGTAATGGTTCAGTGTAACTTTACTTTCCTTCTGCTACTTTGCACACTATGATGTCATTAAAAAGACATATGGTTTATTTACAATACAATTGTTTACACTGATCCATACTGCCATCCTCCCTGTGGGTGGTGAGCCCACTGGAAGTTGTGTGGGGGGAGTGCTGTTCTCAGAGCACCTCAGTAGTAATTTAGCATTTAAGAACTTGAAGCCTTTGGGACCCAAGTCTATGTTGCACTAAATTTCAATTAAAATAATTTAATTGGTTTCTACACACTGCAAAATAAAGAATCCAACACCTTGTACCAACACCTTGATGTGTGAATTCCATTAAATAAAAGTGCAGGGAAAAAATATTCCTCCCTGTGGGATTTGATTTCCAATTCTAGTAACTGTAAGAAAGAGCCATGCAAAGACAACTCCCAATGTCAGAGTTTTATAGCACTTGGTCTTGCAAAAGTGTAGTGTCATAAATCCAATCATCACCTGCAAGTGGGAAACCCAATTAGACTTGGCTTTGGAACTGTCTCTCAGATTATGACTTTTACATAACGCACAGAGCCCTGGTTTGCATGCAGCATTCATAATTGATACTTCTTCTGTAAAAGTGCTCAGCTGCACAAGCTTAGCTGGAGCAAATCCAGTCATGCCTTTGTGCATGGTTTCTGCCACGTTCAGTGGTTACAATGGTCCACAGTCTTGTTTCACACCATGGACTAAAATATACCACAATCAGTAAGGATCTCTATAGAAGATCTTATGAGGTCAAAGAATGTTTGTGTCCAGGTTCGTGCACTTCTGAGAGGAATGGCTGTTTGACAGAAGTGGAGGAATAAAAATCAAGGCCAGTTTGGAACCTACAGTGAAGCGGGTATGGGCTCTGTGATGAGGTTTAGGGTTGAATTACAGTTAATATGTTGGCATCCTGTTTCTAACTGAAACAATTAATTAATTATATGTGTATTTTTGTGGTAAGTAAAAAAGATAAGCCCTGAAATGACATTATTAACAATGTTTCTTTCCCCTATTTCTCTTTTTTGAACTATCAGAAAATATGTTCTGTTAAAAGGGATCATGTTGTGGATGTGAATTTCCCTTTATGTTTACCATCAATAGTGTATTTTATTGTGTAATATGTGCATTGTATCTATTGTTGCTCTGGTGCTGTACTGCTTCTGGATAAATAGTACTAAAGCATGATGGGAACCTTGAGGGAATAATTACGTTCTATTTGCCTGTCTGTCTGTCTATCTTTCTATCTGTCTGTCTGTCTTTCTGTAGAATGACAAACGGAAAACAGCCATTCACTCTACGAGGGCAAACGTAAAACGTATTTCCAAAAGAAATATTTAACTCTTGTTAAAGTTTAGAAGTGTAGGCAAATCGAAAGACAGTGTGATACAAATGTCAAATTACCAAGATGGTTGAGTTCCTGTTGTTTTTTGTTTTGTGAACTGTAGTTTTAAAAAAAAAAAAAAGACAACAGCATGGTAACATTTATAAAAAGAAGGGGGAAAAAAAGTTAAAAAGATGTGTTGTTTTCTACAGAGATATTAGCGCCTTGTGGAAATTAGAGCCAAAACAACAACGGAAACAATGCGGATCACGCTGAGATGAAATCTTTTCTCCAGTGTATCTGCTATTGATTATACTCACTGAGAAACTCTGGGTGGGTTTAAACGGCGCAGAGACGAAAAATAAGTAGAAAAGGCTACAGTCACAGTCAAATGGCGCATGAAAAAAAGTACAAATGGGCAACTGTGTGAGAGTTTGTCAGAGCAGTTTCCTCAAAGTAGAAGAAAATGCATTTCTTACAATGCTGTGTGAAAACTAGGAGAGAAAAGATTCAGAGATGTTGGTGTTTTTTTTTTTTTTGTTTTTTTTAAATACACAACTTATTGACTTGCTTTCACATTTGCTTTTGCTTTTCACATCATTATTGAAATAATTCGTATTTAATAGTTGGCTACAGTAATGCTGAATCCGATCAAAGGAAATCACAATTTTTTTCTAGATTGATTTTCTGGAGTTGATATTGCAATGGTCCTTGCAGTCCTCTGCTTCCTTGACTACGCAGCCACCACTGCTGTTTTTCTTTGTTGTAGCTACAGATTTCAACAAGTTGCATGGTAAAAAAAAGTGTAAAGTAGCAGTTTGGTTAATTTCCCCCAAATCTGTTGGGAAAAGGTTGCTGTTCATTCAAAATATTTATTCTTTAATTTTATTCCCTTCTTTCTACTCTTCCTCTATGCCTGTAAATCCTGACGGTGAAACCATCTGCCGACAACAAATTCCGTGTATGTGCCAACGTACTCAGCAATAAAACCCGATTCTGATTCTGATTCTGAAAATTAGTATTCAGTGTTGTTTTAAAATAAAAAGTGTTGACAGTGCTCAGTAGAGGGGCTGAGGAAGGAATTCAGTTTTGGTGTCAACCACAAAGGAACAAAAGAACCTTCTCTATGAAAATCTGCTAGATTAGGTCATAATGAATTGCAGATTTTTTCTGCCTGGTGCTAATCAAAGCGAATTATTTGAGAAAACTGAATTTATTAATATAGTCATTAAAAATGTGAGCATTATAACAGCCTGCAGCTGAGCTAACGTCAGCTCTAGGGATATTTATGGTTGCGTAATTATTCTTAGCTATTCTTTGTTTCTGTTTGATTGCTAACATTACTCCTACACAACGTGTTTTTATAGTAATCGCATATTTCCCTTTTTTGCATGAATACCAGTTACATTGATGTGTAGTATGTGTAGCTAAATGAGGATGGAAATACGTGACTGTCTCCTAATGACTGAACCAAGAGAGACGAGTTCTGTTGAGGGTCATTGAAACCAGCCACAGCCTTACGTTACATTATTTGTTTTCATTCTGTACCTTCCTAAACAACACAATTCTCCATCATCCTAAAAACAGGCATTGTTGGGTTGTGATCCCATACAAACAACACAAACACATTCTGATGAGCAACTCTTTGTGAATTTCCCTGCAGTCAGTGAGACCACTAAAAGGTCTCCATTGCCTGTAACTAAGATTTGACCAAACCCTAGAGTTCCACACCAATGACAGAAATATTGATTCTGGGCTAAAGTGCTACAAATGTTTGCTCTTAAAAAATATATATTTTATTTTATTTCAGACATTTCTTGTGACCCCATTTGAATTTTATTTGTCACCACATGGGGACACAACCCTGAGGTTGAAAAATGTTAACTTTCATTTCTGGTGCCGAATCATTATCTGCTATTGATATCTGTTTTCCTTTATTTAAACATGTAATTTTATTTTGTAAAAAAAAAAAACCTTTAAAACAGAAAACTCCATAATAGGTCAAAAGTAGTTATATTTCCAGTTGACAGTTGCCCGGAATAGAATGCAATGTATATCTTGCCAAATTATGGATTTTTCAATAGTACATTGATATCACATGATGTCATATGTCCAAAATGTAGGACTAGAACTTAATGACAATCAGATCCAATTACATGGGAATGGTGGAAGATGGAGAGATACTGAAGAAGTATGTAGTTACTGTGCAGCATGGTCAGGCTACTTTATATCTGTATGGGAATTGCAGAAACACTTTTACTCCATCATTAAACTGTCTGGACCAATTAGGCTATCTTGGGCTTTATACGTCAAGCTAATAACCCTGCCTAAGGGAGGAATATGAACATTAATCACATGACTCAACCTCCTTTCTATGGGAATCAAGGCTGCTTTAGTGCTATTCTGAGCAGCAAGTTGAGTTGACTCCAGTTTGTTTATGTTTTCACCGCAGGTTCACACTGAGCACCAATGCTCACGTTTCTCTGAGAGTCATTTTTATGGCAACCCAGAGGCTCCTCTCTCAGATTAGCACAATGGGGATTATCCCTCCCAGCCTGTGTTGATCTTTTTACTGGCTCAGAGAGACGGTGCAGGTGCACACACATGGAGTAGTGCACGGAAGGCAATGTGATAGGAGACTCGTTTTGTAATGTGAACTAAAATAAACTTATGGAAGAAGGATACAGAAATAGTATGTGTCGGTGGACAAAAGCTAGAAAAAAACAAGCAAACAAGTTAAGGTGAAACATGTTGAGTAACGAGACAGACAGAGTAGGAAAGTAGCAAAGTATAAATTATAACAAAACATATTGCAAAATGTCATGTTCACTGTTTTGAATAAGTTACTATTAATTAAAAAGTACAATCCTACCGCAGAAAATGCAATTGAATAAATGTGCATTTATCTTATAGCAATTTTGTGTTGTATTGTTACCATTCATTTTTCCTCAATAAAGCATTGATAGTACTATCATTCATAATTGTGACAACAACGTGTTTTTTTTTCACACAAGATTTGCATCCAGTTCGTGTACCACTTGATATTTGCTATCAAACCACATACTTGATGAAACAAAAGCAGCTGAAGTTCAGACCTAACTGCAGTTCAGACCCACTCTTTCTCTCTCTTGCTCTTTAACAACTCACAAACTCCTGACGGTGAAGCACAGTCTTCACACTGCGAGACCTGCTGACCCTCAGCTTGTTCCCACTGATGTTTACAATGTGTTAGCCATGAGACGTGCTGTAAGAACACCCTTACTACTTCACATTTGTAGGTCTGCGCAAGTCAACAACAGAGTGTTGCATTAGGTTCAAAGTGAATTCGACAACCACAGTCCTTTCACAGCGCAGTTCTCCTGCAGCGGACCGGGTACCAATGCATTAAAGCTGCATGTCGTAGAAATCATTGGCACAACTTATTACCAATGGAAGGGCTTCTAACTACAACGCTATCATCGTGATTGAAGCTGTGCTGAACAGTTGGACTATTTTTTTCGACTTCATGTTTTGGTTCAGTCTCTGTCTGATGGTTAAATACATCATTGAGTTGTATTATCTGCCATTCTGGATTGATCCTGGTTGACGAGTTTGGCAAATGTTGCAAACAGTAGGGATTGCGGCTTTTTTTTTTTTTTTTCTGTTTCTTGGCTCTACTTATATTTGAATTTTGTACATCGAGGAGGGGCAGTGATCATATTGGTGCTAGAGCTGGAGCTACTAGGCAGGAGACAAGCAATAGATTGATGATGCAGTGAGGGAGGACATGGAGGTAGTTGGAGGATACAGAGAACAGGGGGAGATGGAACTTGGACTCACTGTGGACTCACTGTGAGAGACAAGCCGGAAGGAGAAGAAGTACATATACAATCCATATCCATTGTGCAGTTCATTTATATATGTATGTATGCATGTTTGTGCTGATATCAATATATAATACCTAATATCCGATTACAATATCAACCAATACTGATATGGTGGTGGAGGTGTTATGTTGTTAAAAAGAGTTGAGTGCATCCATCAAATTCCTGTATTTTAATGATATACAGTATATATTTAAAAGCTTGTCCAAATTATACTATACATTTACATTATCATTATGCATTTTCCCTGCAAGGACCCTATTTTCCAAGCAAATAGTCTAGAAGAAGTCTAGACTTATTATTTTATATTTTAATATATATTTTTTTCGATGAGATCAATATAGTTTTACTTTATGACAAGCATTTTAACCTTTGTTCCTGACTTAATTTATCATTAATCTTAATTAACGCAAATGCCACATTTATCTGCTGCTGACCTGGCAAATGAGTTAAATTTGGTCCACAAGTCAAAATAATTGCCTGGCCTGGTCTAGCGACCCCCTCGAACTAACTAACTAAAGGCACACATCAATTGTCAAAACACAGGCATTGTGTTTGCTATTCATTATCAGAGGAAAACTGGATTTCAGTTATTGGAGAAGATTATCGCATATATGTATACATATGTATGTATGTTTGTTTTATGAAAGAACATTTTCAGTCATTAAGTTCATGTAATAACGTGTGTATTAGAGTATCAATCCTAATAATGATGGATTGTGGAAGTTTATACACTCATTAAGCACCAAGCTCTCTGTCTAATGTGAATGTTTCCAGTGTGTCAAGAATATGTCAATGTACGGTTAATTGGACACTATCTTGCGTTAAGTAACCTGTACCTGTCACACATGACATGGCAATGTGGAATCTTATCTATTGTGATCTAAGTGAGTAAGACGTACTTCCAATTTTATTCACACAAGCACATCCTGGCATCATGTGTCCCCATTCTCGCCAAGACCTTGAATGTCCATTGTAATTACGCACAGTGTGTAAGCAGTGAAGGCTGTGCTGGATGCATGTAAGACAATGCAGCAAATTTCACAATTGAAATGCCATGATTGTTCCTGTCACTCAAGATGACAACACCTGCACCTCTGGAGGATATTCACCAGGTGTCAAACAGGATCTCTGCTGCTCACTGGAGACAATGACAATAATAGCTTTGGAAGGCCATCAAAATTAAAATGCCACATTCTTTTACTGTTGATCAGAAGTCATATTTACCCTCTAAAACTTTGTAATTACTTACAATTCTCATCGGAACCAGGGCTTTGACTAGTCTGGGCAACCTGTTCCTGCACAATTTAGAAACATCTATTTGATACCAAAGTAGTTAGGCTGTTATGTAGCAAAGGACTTCATAGAAATTACAAATAAATCTGTAAAAATATAATAGTGTATGGAAAGATATGTAGGTAGACTGAAAAACGGAGAGAAAGATCTTCATCTTGGCAATTCCCTTCAGGAAATTAAAGCTGCAAACAAAAATGAAAAAAAAAAGTAGTGATGGTGATGGAGTGAATTTTAATATTGTAATATCCGGACTATAAGCCGCAACTTTTGTCACACAAATTCAACCCTGCGGCGTATGCAGAGATGCGGCTAATGTATGCATTTTTTCTAACGGCCGCCAGGGCCCAGAAAAAGATAAGAGTGAGACAAGTGGTGATGAGGAAGACGCAAGTCACAATCGCCAATAAACACCATAGAAGAAGGAGTTTAACGTACGAAAATGTGCTTTGTACATGAATAAAATTAGCATAAACTGACCCTCGTCATGGAAAATGCTAAATGTTTTCTTGTTTACCAGCAGAACTT
>JAFBJS010000649.1:0-15582 GCA_016785265.1 Paraplagusia blochii | reverse complement strand
GATGTGTATAAGAGACAGACCCATGTCACACGCTTGAAGTGTGCTTTCCTACATAGTAAAGTGGCAGTTACACAGACAGCCGATGTTGTACTCACACTTGTCCACCTGCTGAGAACCACACGCTGGCCGGTGGAATGTGTCTCGGTAAAATGGTGATTTCCAATTTTCAGCCAGCCTGAGGAGCCTGGTCCAAGCTTATAGTTTTTTTTTTTTTTTTTTTTTTCAAGATGCTGCAGTGGGATTTGTCGTGGTAGTATTCGATCATCGGTCCAAGGATGATGCTCAATCCGTCCATTTGATCCGACTTTTCTTTATTGTCTTTGCATTTACAATTACTGCATCCTACAGCATCGTAATTTCTTGTAACTCTTAATTTGCTTGCTTAGGGAAGCTTCTCTAACAATGCAAAATTCTCCAACATTATGTATCTGCTGCACATGAATTATGTTCATTCCATTTACAGCCAAGACTAAGTGGACCTCCGTGACAGTCCTGCTGTAAGCATGGACATCGATGTTAGCTTCATTAACACTTCAGAGCCATTAGGACACTGCTGACCTTTGCTGACTAACTCCAATAATATCATATTTGAGATAACCAATTATTAGATTATGACATATGTACTGGATAAGTCTGACGCCAGAGGCTTAAAGTGAGACATGGGAGTTACGAACACAAAGTATCCAATTACATCTGGGCAGAAATAGAACTTAAACTGAATCAACAAAGACATGATAAAATATAGAAAAATTAAATAATTATTGTAAATAATAATTGTAATAATACTGCCGTTGAACTTAATTTTGAATGTTGATAGGAATTTTACATTTGTCTCTTATTGTCAAAATGGTCGAGAGAAGACATACAGAAGCGGAAAGGTGAAAAGGACACAGGTCGTCCAACTGGGAGACCACATCTCAGCTATTATCAGAACAAACATTAGCGACAATGATGCCTTGTGTGTGCAATGATGATCAACTCACAATTCATTTTCCACTCCTCCGTCTCCCTCTCTCCGGCTGTCACTCATATCCAGTCATCACCTCACCAACCATCTCCCGCAGAGACATTCAACTTTGATGGTATGATGAGACAAAAAAAAGGAAATTGTTATCAAGGGATGGTCTGATTGATAGCTCTCGCTGTCTTGTCAAAACAGTGAAGGACAAGAGGAAAGAATTCAATATAAATTCAACACAGAGAGGCAGTTTGGTGCAGTACCTTCCACATACATAATTGCATAATTAGATGTTACATCAACACGTCAAGTATTTTGTCCTAATGTCATGCTACTCTTCAGTTTCAGTGTGCGTCTTACATGACATTTGCATATGTCACCAGTATGTCATACAGTATAGTACTCGCAGATAGAGAGTAGATCTTAATGTGTTTGTGGAGATGTTTATTTGTCATAAAAATGCAGTTTTAAATGGCTATAAAATAAAATATATGAAAATGTTCCCTTATGCTTATAGTTCCCGACCATAAGGTGCACTAATAAAACCTATAATTTTCTCGTATATTGTCAGTGTGCCCTATAATGCAGTGCAGATTGTGTGTAGATGCTCAAATATCTGTCAAACTGTTTATTGTTTCTCAGGCTCTAAAGCTGCATGCGTTGTGATTTGTCGGACCATTACTGCGACTGTAGTCACGAGCCTCACAGGGTAATTCTGGTGTTTCGACAGTGTTGAGTAACACAAACTGGGCTTCAGTTGAATATTATGGTGTGTGTACAAGGAGTCCAGAATAACAGTGGTTAAAAGAGATCCTTATGAATCCAAACTTCAATAATGAGAGGTAGGTAACAGCTGTAAGTCCGACTACTATGCTGACGAGATGGAACAAAATTTTACTTAATTGGCTATTTTGTGTAATCCAGTGCACCTTATGGTCCCAATAGCATACAATAATCTGCAACCAAGGTAACAATAAAATAAAAATGTCTCCCAAAATGTAAATTTTTGTGTAATGAAATGCATGTAGTTATTAGTTCAACATCATTCAAAACTAGTGACAACACAATATTTTCCTCATTTTGGGATCCAGACATGGATTGAAGTTGATGTTTCGTCGAGACTAGTATGACCCACGACCAACTAGTTGACGATCTATGACTAGATGATGATCACTACTGTACATTAAATATTTCAGAGCAGATGTGCCTCGGCAAACATCCTGTCACTTCAGAACTGATGTGGCTAATAAAGAGTTAAAATGTCTGTTATTGTCTGAGCCAGTGGATTTCTCCAAGAAAGCAATATATATATATATATATATATATATATATAGTATACATTTGCAACATTTAAGCAGCCATGAATGTGTATAATAATATTTAATATCACTAAATTAGGTATTTCTCACAGCTAGCCGTTACAATTTGAAAATATTATTATCTTTAAAAATATACAATACACATCTTCAGATATGTTTATTTTGTTTTCTCAAGATATTTTTCATATCTTTACAGTGGATAAAATCATCATGTTTCACTACAACATATTGACTCAATAATGTTTTTTTTCAATGACTACGTCATAACTCGACTTGAGGAGATGACGGTGCTGCTGCCCTATATTCTAAATCCAAGAGTGTTTCCTCCTTCTCTTTTTTTCCCTCTTAGTGTTGTTGATGCGGCGCCAACTTGGACCTAAAAAAGGTCTTTGTGTAGTGTATGAATAGAAAAGTGTTTCCAAATCCTTTGACCATAGTCAAAGCAGTGATGGATTTTCACCTGCAACCACGAATTTCTCCATTGCTGTTTGCTGTGTCCTACACTGGAAGAGTGATCACAGAAATCCAACAGTGCCACCGCTTGGTAATAAGAGGGACGGCACGGACAGCTGGTCGATAGTCTGGTGGGCACCGTGAAATGCAGACTGGAAACTTGTCAGTTGTGGAATTCAGGAGCAAAGTGGCAACTGCCGGAGGTGAAACGTGGGTATTTTTAGTCGACTGTGAAGTTTACAGTGTTGCAAGATTTTGCAGAATGTGCAGCTTTCTGGTTAACAAGGTGTGGGTAGACCAGAGTGGAAACAGAGCTATCCTGGAGCTAGGGAATGTATGCTGACATGGTGGAAATTAATTTTACATCACAAGTGAACTATGTGTATGCACATGTGTGTGTGGTGCAGCAGTATCATCCAGAGGATCCTGACTTTAACACTGCTTCTTATCTATTGTAGCTTTATATACTGTTAGCCATATGATGAAAAATTATTCCATCAATCTTTTTTTCTCAAATCCCACTGACTCATGTATTTGTCACTTGTACTCTTTGGCAGTTACTGTATGTGGGTTGGGAAGGTGCAAAACTCAGAGCATCTCAGTGGCAACCTGGTGGATTAGATCCTGAAGCTTCCAGTCTGAGCCATGATGAACATATTAGGTTTGAGATGGATGGATGGATGGATGGATAGATGGATAGATAGATAGATAGATATATAGATAGATAGATAGATGCCCAGGGCACAACAGCAGTAATATGGCGGTGGGGAAATTTGAATCGGGGGCGGGCCCAAGTTCATTTCTTTATCCACTAGGCCAACTGCCATTGTTGCAATCTACTCACAATTTACTCACTGGGAAGCCCCAAAAATATGATCCTGTTTAGTTGAACACAATCATGACATACTGATTTGGCTTAAGAGGGACACACAAAAATTGAAGATCTGTAACAGTTTTAAGTGACTATATATAAAAATAAATAAATAAAAAAATAATATATATATATAATTTTTTTATTTATTTCTTTTTTTTTTTTTTTCAGTATCTTGTTTAAATTAATAAAATCTAAGGCAGGAGTTTATCAACCCAAGATAGCAAAGGTAACATGATATAACATAGGAAGTTCTCACGGTCCAGAAATGTGCAGAAAATCTGTTCAACTTAACAGACAAATGAAGATTTTTTTTTTTTTTTAATACCAGTAATTGTATACTTTTTAAATAAAAATAAAAAATAAAAAAATAAATAAATAAAAAAATAATATATATATATAATTTTTTTATTTATTTCTTTTTTTTTTTTTTTCAGTATCTTGTTTAAATTAATAAAATCTAAGGCAGGAGTTTATCAACCCAAGATAGCAAAGGTAACATGATATAACATAAGAAGTTCTCACGGTCCAGAAATGTGCAGAAAATCCGTTCAACTTAACAGACAAATGAAGATTTTTATTTTTTTTTAATACCAGTAATTGTATACTTAATAAAATTTCACCGAGTGAAATGTTAATGACATAATAACAAAGCTGTCAGTGTGGATTAAATATAATGTGGTACATTTGATCTAAAGTGCTGTGAATGAATTAGAGTGGAAACATTTAATACAGGCTGAATATGTTATGTTTAATCACAACACTTTGGCTGTGTGCTAATAGTAAGCAACTCACCTGAAGGCGAGTTATTAAAACCAATACTAAATACGACACTTTGTTAATAAATTTTAAAAAGTGCCTAAACATTGGCGGGAAAAAAAAACTGGAGCAGGGAATTGTCACGCTGAGGATGAAGAGGAAACGTTCAATTATTGAATTGATGGCATACCACGGCATTTATTCTAACTCTGTCTGCACTAATTGTAATTTATTTCATTTTTTTCGCTTTTTCCTATTACATTTCCCACTTAAAAATAATATAGACGTCAAAACCCATGTTTATTTCTCCATATACTGTCAAGTGTTCCGCTACCTAAATTTGAGAGTCAAAAGCCTGTCCACACAATTTAGTTGACAGGCTTTGACTGTAATTTACTTTGACAGCTGTCTGTGGTTTGTTTCCTTCAAGTTTGTTTGTTATTGTCTCTGCAGGACAAAGATTTCCTCATTAGCTGTGCGCAGTGAATAACGTGGAAGTCATTTTCATTCAGCTGGAGTCTGAGATAATAATGTTTCTGATTGGTATTCTGCACATGTCTGCTGAGAATTTCCAAAACAGCAGCTGTACAGAGGAGTAGACATCATTCATCCTGACCACTGCTATCTATTATCCCGGATCAGGGACAAAACTAAGCAGGCGGACAGCTAGTTTATTGATTACAAATCAAAATGGATTGAGGAAAAATGCACACGTACACTAAATGAGTCACCTCTTATATAAAAAAAAGGTGTTACTCCCTGAAGACGGTAAACATTATTTCCCTGAGGATCATGTGACCTCCGTTGTTCACCCACACCAACGAGGCATCTGAATATGTTTTGAATATTTCCTGTATAGGATATGACAGATAGAAAACAAACAACAGCCCCTGGGAGGTGTAACGGAGCATGTGAGAGCACCTGGCTCTGCCTATATATGTTCTCACACACACATACAGTGTCTTTCCTGTGCTTACACCAGCAGCTGATAACACACACACACACACCCTGGATTCCCATGTGATTATTAGCTGCACATATCCTCGTTCATGCTTTTCCCATTTTCCATCTTCTTCCACTCTTTTGCAAACCAAATGACCCTGATAAAAACACAACGCTCTGTTATTTGTAGTGGTGCAGTGTTATTATACTGGATGTATGGACTGCTGCATACGTCCCTAATTATACATCCTGTCTCTAGTTTGCTGTCCAGTCCAGCTATATCCTCAGAGACCTACCGTCTCAACTTATCAGTTCCCTTCTAAATGAGAAGCAATTTCCCCTCACAGCATATGTCTCCCACTAGCTTCCCGCTGGCCACCAGTTTCCTCCCATTCATTTTAATGTAGCCTTTCTTGACCTTATGGAATTGCCAAAGGTGAGAACCCAGCAAGGAGCAGTCAACCAGCTTACACAATCAGCACACCTTATATCTGGACAGAGTTTGGCGCGCTTAACCCAGAAGGAAGTGTACAGGGCAGTGGTGGCCTTGTGGTTAAGGAACCGCACTGGGTTCCTGGAGGGTTCCGAGATCGAATCCACCAACTGCCAGGTTACCATTGGGGTGCACTGAGCATGGCACCGTACAACTCTTCAGTTTGGTGATGGGTTAAATGCAGAGGTCTGTGAGGTTTGTGTGCAGTGGTGTGGATCACAATGACAAGGAGTTTGCTTTCCTTCCTCCAATGATGCTTTAACTTTTCTAATATTGGGTAAAATTGTAACATAATGAAAATTCATATCCATACTAGTGTACCTTATCAATTTTAGCAGAAATGTGTCCACAAGTGTATTTATGTTTTGAAAAGGTTATCGTGTTTGATGCAAAAAGTAACATGTCCAAGGCCGAGAGTGACAACATATTTAATGATGCCTCTCTTGTGATAGTCAATGTGGACCAATAAGGGATTATACCTTTTTTTTTATTTCTTTCTGTACTATAAGGTGTGTCAAAACATATGGCACACTGTCAATAAATACCCTATTTTCATACATAGAGCACACTTACTTAAAGGCACATAAAATATAAACTACTGTAGGGGCTAGGGTTGCGTTATGCATCCCTCGAATAAGGCTACACTAAAAGGGAAGGTCAACAAAATTAATAATTCATTAAAAGAATACAAACCAACAGTCTGACAACCTCGTTTGCCCCCAAAATGAGTTAGTTATTTCACAGCATAGTAACTAAAAAAATAGTGCAAAGCAGAAACAATAACTCAACGGTGATCAATTATGTCCATATATACAACATCTCTTATAGTGGGGGAAATATGGTATTTTTAAGTTTTATCCCATGATATATTTTTCTATATTTAACATAAGCAAGCAAAGGAAATACATGAAAGTTTGCATATCATAAAAAAAGGAAAAAAGTGATGATGATGGCAAAACGTGCCTGAATGTACTTTAGCCTTCTCTCTTTACATTATTTCCATAAGTTTTGAGTTTTTTGTAAGAATTTGACTTTATTACATATTCCTTAGAAATCGTTTTTAACTGCTATGTGAGGCCGTAGACCAGGGGTGGGCAAACTTTTTGACCTGCAGTCCACAATTTCTCCTAAAATTGGACACGGGGCCGAGTCAAGAACAGAGAGATGGAGCCTTCGTGTAAGCTAAGATAAATGGCAAGTAAAAGTCATGTAGCAAACTCAAAATACTAAATTTCTGATAGCCTATTATGTCATCTACTGGGAAAATGCAGGCATTGTAGGGAAAAGTCGGAAGTGTAATTATAATACAAATAAATTATTTAATTTGGACAGGGATGGCGGGCCGCATTAAAAGGCTCAACGGGCCGCATGTGGCCCCCGGGCCTTAGTTTGCCCACCCCTGCCGTAGACCCTGATCAAAACGTCTCAGTCACTCCTTAAACCTTCTGACCTCTGCAGACCCTTCATTTCATAGATCTCCTCAGATCTATGAAATAAAGGAAATGTATAACTTGTATCTGTGTGCAGAAGCAGGGCAGGAATAGCAGTTGCCTCGCCAAAGTTTTCTATGTGATATAGAGCAGACGGGGTGCTGGACAGAGTGAAGACTTTTTGGCAAGGAAAAAGCGGAGTGCAGCTTCAGAAATGGATGTTTGCAGTTTGGCTTAAAAGACAAACAATCACAGTTATATTGACAAGAAGAAGAAATATGTAATGCAACAGACCTGTGAACAAGATCCGGGGAAATTGCTCATCTTTTAAATCCATTACTTTTTACACAGGTCTTTTGGGATCTTAGGCTGCCAGTGTAATAAAGGGAAAGAGACAGCTGTGTGGCTTTAGTTGAATCAAACTGTTTGATCAAGACAAGAATACATTCATTTACTTTCTTTAGCAGCTCTTGGTTATCACTCAGCTACTATCCTGTCTAATCCCAGTCCCGGGAGATACTTATGGTACTACTACTTCCTTTTTTTTTTTTTTCTTTTCTACATTGATACAGTCCTAGGCCCTCTGAACATCATCATTTTATTGTTTACCAAGAGAAGATTATTAATTACATAACATGTGCTAGAGATTTTTTGGTTTGAAAGTTGTCATTGAAGATGGTCTTTTGCTAAAAGTGTCCAGTTATGCCAAAGCCTTAAAAGCACAGTGCAGAACAAGTGCCTCAGTAAGTCATTGTAGTCTCAATGTTACTGTACATTATCGTTAGTAGAAATTTAATGTGTTTAATGTTGTTATGGGAATTATTTTTGGACATTATGTCCATTCCTGTCAGCAGTGGTGGCCTAGTGGTTAAGGAAGCGGTCTTGGGTCCGCAGGGCTTCAGGTTTGATTCCACCAGCTGCCAGGTTTCCACTGAGGTGCTCTGAGAATAGCACCGTCCCCACCCACATAACTACTTGCGGGCTCACCACCCATAGGATCACTCACTATATCATATCATCAGATAGATAGATAGAACTTTATTAATCCCTCAGTGTAGAGGGGGTTTAATACAGGTAAAAAAAATACACATAAATGGTGTGTATTACACATAAATGGTGTGTATTACACATAAATGGTGTGTATCATAAATGGTGCTTCCTCTTCACACATTTGTATCTCTCACAATTGATTCCGCATAGTAACCAATATTTAAGATCCATGTCTTGAATGAATCTCGTTTTTCCAGAGTTTATTTAGTTCTAGTACAAATCTGACAAAATTGAAACCTTCAGTTTAGTTTTTGCCAATACAACTGGGGGCCTAGTCTGATAGGATCCCAGTCTACTGTAGTGTCAGGCCATCTGCGCAGACTGACATTAACTCTTCCTTCCAGTAGCTCATTATTCCAGTCGGTAAAAAATTCTGCATACTCTATTTGACCGAATCCCAGGTCTTCAAAGGCTTCCGATTATCAGGCATGTGAGCCTCTGCAGTGCAGCACATCCATTAATGCAGCAAACGCTCTCTTCTCCTACTTTACCTTAGCACGAACTGTCAGCTGAAAAGTCTACCTAAAAACATCAATATATAAAAAAATCTCTGAGAGATGATCAATAATCCAATGGCTGCACCATTTTAAGACACAACAGCACGGGAGAGTAAATTGGTGTAGCATGGTGTATGATGAACCATTTTCCAGCCCAATTGATCTTCAGTGGCCATCCTGAAAAAAGGCTCTTATTGTGCAGCAGGTAATGGTTAGCCGCCCTCCACAGTAATATTAGATGCCATTCAGTTGGCAGCCGTAGGGACAGCAATTACCCTTGTGCTAATGTCTGCCTGCCCACTCCATCCTCCGTCCGCTGGCTGGCTTCGTGATTTCTGGGCTCAGTTTGGCCACCACTCTGTTTACAGCGCAGACCTCATCAGACGGCAGATTAGATCAGAACGCTGACCCGCACGTCTGAGTGGCCGCAGGCCTGGGCTGATGTCCACAGATGGCTGGAGATCAGGTGAACACTAGCACGTTCACACCCAGAGAGAAACATATAGACTGCAGACAGAAGGGCCGTTTAATGAAGGGTGATGTAATCACATCAAAGCAATTACAGATACAGTAAGGCTGTAGCAACGGATTATTTTCACGAAAATATAATCTGTTTTTTGAGTTCTTGAAAGAACCGAAAAAGAAAAGAAATGTTGAATAAATCTAAAGAAAAAGCTGTAAATGCAATGGTTCACTTAAAAACGTGACAAATGACAAATACAGTTTAATCCATCCATCCGTCCACCCAAAGGTTGCAGGCACAGCAGTCACCACAACACAAAACAGGAACTCGCACTTGACCAGGAGGTGAACCCAGGAGTTGCACACCAAAGAAAGTGTCAAAGTGAAGGCCCTACAGATTGATTTTAATGTTACATTTTCAGTTTCTCTACATATAGCTATAAAGGGACCCTGACTTACACTGGACATAAAGTGTTGCTTAACACAACGGACTCCCACATCAAAGTCAAAGCTCTACTGAGGGACTCTGCAACATATGAATCTTTGACGAGAAATCCCACCAGTAGCTACAAAAAGAAGGCCATCAGCTGTCTCCAGCAGCTGGAAAAAGTCCAAGCCATTAACCGCGTGACCCATACCACATACGACAATGATGGTAACGACCCATCAATACCCACCCAACGACTGGTATCACACTTCACAGGTATCCCCAGGTCCACCCAACGGGAGGGACCTGAAACACCCCTTTCTCCTCACTCACAGGATAGAACTTCTGTTACTCCCTACTAACAGTTAGAACTGAAGAAGCCTCTTGGATCAGAGGTGGAAAAAACAGAATTCCCAGTTGCCTTACTTAACTCTTTAACCTTGTACCATGGCATGGATGACTGAGAACCTTCATCGACATCCATAAGAATCATCATTGGTTTTACCTCTGAGGATGAAAATTCAACACAATGCTTGTAGCTTTGGGGGAAAATCATTGCATACATGGCTTTATAGTTCGGATATGTAGGGATGTCCGATAATAACATTTACCGATACCAATATTAAGCAATATTGCCCTTCATTCTCGATACCAATATGAACCAATACCAATATGAACCAATACCGATATAGCTAATTTCCCCTGAAATATTGTGATACCAGACTAAATGCATTCTATAAATAAATGTGTACAACATAAACACACTACTTCAATAGTAGTACTGACTCAGTACCCCACAAGGAAGTCCAGCACATTTGTCGATGCCGCGACTTTCCAGCATCCGATTATGAATATTGGTGGAAAATAAAACGATACCGATATAATCCGATATAAAATTATGCTGATATCGGCCTGATATTTATCGGTGGACTGATATATCGGGCATCCCCAGATAAAGGCAAAACATTAGTATAGGACATCCCTAAACAAAGTCTTTCCAGAGAGTATATTTATAAATAATACCGACTCAATATGATTTTTTTTTTTTTAATTTATGAGCTTTATTTATAAGTGTTGTTGTTAATGTTATTTTCTTACCATGATTCATTATATCAATGCGCGCTATAGTACATACACGACAGGACATATAAACAGAGGTGGCTGATGGTGTGGAGGTGAATGGTGCCGCATACAAGATACAAAGGGCACTTGGGAAATCAGTTTGTGGAGCTGGTGCTGATGAGACAGAAGTTCATGGACTGAATGCCACTGCTGGTGTTCAGTCCTCGAGTATAAAAGCTTCCACTTACTGAGCTCAGACAATCATCAGCAGGGAGGACGATGGGGGGGATAATTGAACTGTTTGCAAACAGACAATAGTGTCTTTTTTTTATTGTTATTTCATTCACATCATCCGTGCATTAAGTTTACGCATTAGAACCTATAGGTGAAAAAACAAGTCACTGTTCTTACTTGAGCTTCCCATAAGGGGAGTGTTGTTCAGCCTTTTAAATCTAAGCTCCTACGTGGAGACTGCGACCCCAATTTCACCTGCAGTGAGTGGAGGACTGAGGACTGTCACCTTTGTTCAGCACTAACACTGCACATGTCCAAAAAGGGCCTAAATCCCAGGTCCAGACGAAAGGAGACAAGAAAGTGTGTCTCACTTTGCTTTGTACAGAACAATCCTAGTGAGGAAGGAGCAGGATTATACTTCACAGTGAGATTCTGGACCCTATTATTTTTGCCTTTGTCTATAACAATAAAAACCAAGGTTCAAGCTGGGGATTTCTTTTTGCACTGATCCCTGAAACAAGTTGTAAGTGAGGGATTTTTAAACAGTACTCTCTCTCTCTCTCTCTCTCTCCATATATATATATATATATATATATATATATATATATATTGCCACTGTAAAAAGCAAGAACAAATATATAGAATTAGTTTGTTTGGACTACCCAAAAATGTAAGTAAGTAAACTAAAGTATGCTTACCATATGTTGATAATTCTTCGCTCCCATTTACAATATTTAATGTTCACCAGCTTATTGTAAACATGGACAAATATATCGATATCATGTCTAATTAACAAACTACAATATCCACCTTACTTTTGAGTAGTTTGGTTTGGTCAGTCGTCCCCATACCAGTCAGTCCACCCACACTCTCCATTTAGTGAACGTCACAGGAAATGAACTTCATCGGGTCATTGTATATATGTATGCATATATATACATATATATATACAGTGAGAGAGAGGAGGGGCATGCTAAAATATTAGGACATTTATATGTTGTATTTTAACCATGTATATCACTTTATTTATTTTTATACACATATAAATATTTGCGGTTCAACTAAATACTTTCTAGCTAATTTACCAATAACGTGGCATAAATATTTTAAACTTTTTCATTACTTAAGTTTATGTGCAACTTTATTATTGCATTTTCAACTTCATTGTCTCGCATGCTTATATTTGTTAATACTAAGATACTTTCTACCATTTTAGTTATTACAGTCTTTTACAATTAGTTGATACTTTTATCCAAAGTGACAATATATATTTCCAACTTTCCCATAAACTGTATTCTACAGAATGTAGTACATCTGCTGCTGTTCTCCAGAGCTTGGACTCTCGGTTTGTAACACAGAACCGTGGTAATTTATATTAATAAACATCGTGCCTCGCGCTCTTCATGCTGCACATCTGTCCATCCGAACGTGCTGAGAGTGTCCTGCATTTCGCTGCTGACACAGCTGTGCTCAGAGCACAGTGAAGATTTGCCTCCATGCCTTTACATGCAACTGTCCATGTCTATGTGGCACCTAGTGTGAAGCAATAACTTGTGGGTTAAAACACTCTATCCATGTGGAAATTCAACTATTTCAACCATTACATTCTATATTACAAGCAGCTGCACATGTCTTTCTGGGTCAACATCACTTTATGGTGATCATGCAAAACCATAGTATATATATATATATATATATATATGTATATATATATATATATATATATATATATATATATACTATGAGGAAAATGTTATTGGCATGAAAAACATGTAATTTTAACCTGTAGCCAGAAAGACTAATCATCAATTAGGTGATGATTAGCTAAACCGGGCTTTAGTTGTTGCTTTAACAAGAGGCAAACAACAAAACTAGTTAAGAGTGACTCAATAAAGAGCAAGTATTTGTTGCAGGTAAAACGTTGGCAACCAATAAATATTTCTCATCTGTTTATTTCTCAAGTGAAATATACAGTATTTTCTATGCAAATCATTTGGTTAGTTTTTACATTTTTGCACCTTTAGAATGACTGATCAAGACCTAGAGAGTAGGATAGAATCAAAAAACAGCATAGGTAACGACATTGTAAACCAAAAATCCCCTTCAATATACAGCAATATTCCATTTATATTAGAATAAACATAGCAATTAACACCACAGAATATTGACTTAAACCCTTGAGAAAAATATAATTGATGTTTCAAATTGGCCCAAGTTTTTCTTCGATGTGTTTTTGGTTTTAATCCTCTGTATTAGTGAATGTGTGCGTGGGTATTTGATTTACAGAAGTGTCAGGCAGACGTCTATAACAGCCCAGTGCAGCTAAATGATGGCTCCCTCTGCTTCATTTCCTTTTTTGAATACATCTCCGAGCACTGAAACCACAGGTGCCTTTTCAAGTAATCCATTTTCTTGTGCCACATTTACATACATGCATAATTCATGCGAAAATGTCTTCCCTAAGAGAAAGATCCGATGAGAGAGGAGAGTATTTCAAGTATGCACCTGGTATCAATGTCAGCTATCCTTATGTCTGAGGTTCAATTACAAATGTTTGCAGCATTATTGTTTTAATAAAGAGACTGGAATGTGCCGGGAATCATGATGGATTTTTGCAGATGGTTCTCCCTGCTCTGCTCCCCAGAGTTTAGTGTTTCCTCAAACAATCAGGCAAATGAAAATATTAACACCCTTTGAAACCAAACACCATCAGTCAAAACCGAAAGTTCTTGAGAAAAAAGACACTTTCATCAAGTTGATAAAAGAAAAGAAAAGAAAAAAAAAAGCCACAGCTTAATAATACACAACAAAGCAAAGAAAATGTAAAGTTGCACATGAAAAGAAATTGTACTATTTTTCATGTTGACATCTTGTCTCAGATTTTCAGCTGTGCTCTGTCCTGTTTTATGTGTTTGTCTCGTTGACGGACTGCACTACTGCTCGCATCAGTCGCCTTCACTTTTGGGTTTGCTTTTATGACAGGATAATTGTCAAGTCACAGATGTCATTGTCATCAACCTCCATTTCTCTGTACTTTAAGAGATTCTGTGAAAAGATGAAAGAAACTCAGTCAGCAGTGGATTTCTTCTTCTGGTTCTTATTCTTATTTTCTTTGTTCTTCTGTTGCATTCTTAGGCAAGAATTTGTTTTACATCCATGAGAAGGCCTCGAAATTAAATTGATAACGAAGTCTGGGTTTTTCCACACTGTAAATGTAATGTAAAAGTTGCGGACCTTAAACTGGAACATCAGCTGGACAAATCGTCTAGTCTTCTTCTTCTCCTTTCGGTTTGTCCCTTTTTCAGGGGTTACCAATAGTGAATAATTAATGATGAATCATTTGTCCAGGGGTTGGACAAATGATCTAGTAAATGGCTGAATACCATTTTTCTATCTAAAACATAAGGTTTATTTGACAAATAACATAAATGTGGACAACAAATTTCACATTTAGAACAAAGGGATCAAGGCTTGAAAACGAAATAGCAAGTTATGCTAAAAATAAAAGAAATATAGAAAAAAGTTAATGACTATAATAAGCACTATGTGAAAATAAATAAAAAAATGGCAAGTTTAGTCTATTTGATATATATATATATATATATATATATATATATATATATATATATATATATATATATATACATACAGGAGAAAGGTATAAAGGAGACAGGAGCTGGAATGAGGTCATTAGAGGGACAACACAGGTATTGAACAAAAAGCCAGATTGAGATGATTTGGACTTGTTCAGAGGAGGGACAGTGGTTATATTCGTAGAAAAATGCTAGAGATGGAGCCGGTAGGAGACAAAGAGATTTATGGAATGCAGTGAGAGAGGACATTGTAGTTGGAGATAGAGTTGAGGATACAGAGGACAGGGGGAGATGGAAATTGTTTACTCGCTGAAAAAAAAGGACAAACTGAAAGAAAAAGAAGAAGTTTAGTTTATTTAAAAGAGGACAATGCATTTTCATAAAGCATATAGGATTACACATGGTTAAAAAATCCAGAATCAAAAGTATAGTTTTTGTCTGTCGTCCACTGGTCACGACGTCAAAAGGCAAAAACACACAATATGTATACAACACAAAATACAAAAAAAAAGTCCTCACAAAACAAACAAACAAAAAAATACTAGACATACATAGCAAAACCAATTGACCATGTATCATGAAAAGCACAAAGATGTCTAGGAAAAAAACAAAAGTTAGCTGTCCATTTTCTTTTTTTTTTTCCCCATGGACCTTTTGTGTCTCGTCTCTTGATAAAAAAAAAACAGCCAGTAGGAATTTGGGACACTTTTTTTTTTTTTTTTTTTTCATCTTGCTGCAGTTTTGTCCAAGCTGCCTTTCATTAATTCCTTGCTCATGCCACGGCTCATGTATGTGCTGGCAGTGATTCTCTTGTTGTGTTGCAGACTGGATGAGATTGCCATCTCCTTGATGGATGGTCAAATGCAGCTGAATACTATTAGGATATAGTGGCCAGCTTGCTAAAGGCTGTTTGCTAACGCAGTTCCTCTCCTGGGACTGAGTTTGTGTGTGCTCTAGTTTAAAACTTTACAACAAATTCACTGACACAACAAGACAGCAGGGTTTCTTTTGTGTTTACACAATTAGGAGAGA
>JAFBJS010000648.1:2283-18012 GCA_016785265.1 Paraplagusia blochii | reverse complement strand
CAGCCCCTCGAACCCCCACCCCTCCCACCCAAGCAGCCATTAATAATCACGTAGCTGTTTTCTCTGGACAAAATATATATGAAGCAATCTTAAGTATTCAAAAACTACTAAGTTGTTCAACTCGTTGGCCACAAGGTAAAGATAAGCGCTAATTTTTTTTTCAGACAGCCAACGACATCGTATTATCTCTAAAAACCTTTACCTGTACATAGTTTGTTAGGGACAGATAAATTCAGTAGTTAATACAAATATTTAAACGCTCTTCTAATAAGTCTATTTTGGTTTGTTTTACGTGGAAACAAACCAAAGTGTAATGAGTTTAGTCCAAACAGAACATTAAGATAAGAAGATAAGCTAAGATATGAAGCTTTTTCTGTCATCACTTTTCATTGTTTTTATCTCGTTTTTATTTATGTTTTCAGAAAACTACAAGAAGGCGCGAATCGTAACAGGGCTACCAGAACACACGGGGGCAGTGTTTCATAACCGTAGAAGAAAACAGTGACCGAAAGACAGAAAAGCTTAGAATGAGGTGAATTCTGGGTAAATATGCTACCTGCCGTTTAACATACACACAGACATCAAACATATTTGCTTCTTTTTGGACTTATATCCGCGGAGAACCTTCGTCGCCATCTTGTCCACAGTCGCCATGTTTGTTACTGAATCCTCACTGCGGTAAGATGGTTCCGGTTGGTACTTCCGTTGCGTTCAGGTAACTTTATACAAAGTTTATTTTGAATAAATGTTGCATTTGTAACACGATGAAAACTAGGTTAAATGGCAGTTTACACATAAAAGTAATAGTAGTTGAACTGAAAAGGGAAATATTCCATAAATAAATACGAAAGAACTCAAGAAAAAAGAGACATTTCACTTATTTATGGATTTTACTGAGTTGTTATTCGTGTTTTTACAAGTTTTGTTCCAAATTAGCTTTAAGTGAAGGAAATTAATGTATATGAATTATGTTTAACTGAAGATTAACAGTATTTGCTTTAAGAGAGAGGAAATGATGATATACATCTGGTCCCTTCTTCTTCAGGAGTTACCACAGTCAATCTTCTTCTCCATCTCCCCATGTTCTCTCCATTTTCTACTCCGACTACAACTACCTTCATGTCCTCCCTCACTGCATCCACCAATCTCCTCTTTGTCTCCTACCTGGTAGCTCCATCTCTAGGATCATTCTTCTACCAATGTCTCCACTGTCCCTCCTCTGAACATGTCCAAAGCATCTCAGTCTGTCTTCTCTAGCTTTTTCTCCAAACCTTCCTGTCTGTGTTGTCCCTCTAATGTCCCTCATTCCTGATCCTGTCCATCCTTGTCTCTCCTAAAGAGAATCTCAGCAGCATCTTCAACTCCTCCACCTCCAGCTGTGTCTCCTGTCTTCTGTCTATTCCTGTCTATGGCTGGTCTCACCACCGTCCTGTTAACCCCGTCCCTACCAGAGAGAGGAGAGGAGACGGTGATGATGAATATTTTCCTTTTGTTCCTCCTGTCCTCCTCTTCCCATGCTCCTTCTCCTCTTTTTTCTCTTCTTTTATTCTGATTTTTTTCTTTCAACAACACAATAAATTTATGGCTTTATAGATAAAGTGACTTGAATTTGACTCAACTTCCTTCTGTGTTATTCTGAGGCTTGTGATCTTTGGATTACATGTTTGAAAAGCTGTTTTATCTGATTTGATTCGTTGATTGTCTCTGCATTAGATCCTCTCCATTTTCATCTGTTCATTGGTAGTTGAGTTGTTTTTGGTTCTTTTTTACTTCAGATTCTCAGTCCATTCTTCTGTAGTGATGGTGTAACTACATCTGGAGTATTTATAGAACTTGTCGTCTGTTTCAAGCTATTTGTGTCTTTTATTGTAATGGACACAATGAGTCTAAAGCTTATCAGAATATCTGGAATGAAACTCAAGAGCTGTCACATGGTTTTGATGGGTGTGTCTCCTGCTGTGTCCATCTGTACAGTAACATCAGGTGTAAGACTGCGGTGGGTAGAGAAGTCCATCTGGAGTAAGGAGTGTGGAGAAACATCTGAGGTTCATTCATGATGAAGCCGTGAGGAAGAGGAAAACCCAGTGTTTGTAGTTGAGAAGAGCATTGATAAAACTTTGACATTGATCAGATAAAGAGCAGTGAAGCAAGTTCTACTGCTTCAGTCAAATAATTAGATTAAATCAGATAGTTTTTTTTGTTTGGTGGTTTGTTTTGTTTTTTTTGCTGATGTCACGATGGACTAAAAAGGAACCTCAGCTTCTGTCCCCACCTGTTAGTGGAACACTGTTCACCTGCGCGTACGACATGAAGCTGCTGCTGCCTGTTTGTCTGACCTGGGCTGTGCTACACACGGGTACTTCATGTTGTTCTGTACAAGTTGACTTTTATTTGATTTATTGTCTATGCCTTTTCAGGGTTGCAGACCAGGACCAGTTCAGCCAGGGCGGAGGACTGGTTCCCTGGAAATCTCTCTGAATTAGTTGTGGTGATATATAAAACTAAAACAAAGTCTTACATTTTTTTTCCATTTCAGTTCAGTCCTTGCGCTGTCACCAGTGTACAGACGTTGTGTGCAACAACCCAGTGTCAGTCCAGTGTCCTGCGTGGAGTCGAGCGTGCCTGACATCCACCTCAGGTGGGTGAAGGAGGGAACACAGACACAGTGGTGACTGTTCTGAAGATGTGAAGTGAAAAACAAAACATTTTTGATTGTTTCCTTGCAGTAAAGTCCTTCAACAGTGGATCAGTCACGATGGTGACTAAAAACTGCACGTCACTCTGTCTGAGTCCCAGCATGGAGACAGTGTGGGCGGTGAACAAAGGCTACGAACGTGAGGCTGTCGCTCAGGTCTGCTGTCTGACGGACAACTGCAACTCCAAGACACTAGAAGGTGAGACAGGTGAACCACGGCCTCAGATAACTTCCCAAAGGTCTGAGGTTTAGCTGTTTTGCATTCAAATAAAAAACAAATGTATTTTCTTAGTAAGTGTGGAACTCTACAGTCATGGAAAAACAATAAAGTTTATTTTAATGTCTGTTAACACTAAAAGTACAAGACCAACAACAATTTATGTGAAAATTCTAGGTTTTAATTTGCACCTTGTGGTCTGGAAAATACTGTAAAGTTACTTGTTATTTATTATATATACAGTATATACATCCTCTCCTGTCACCCCTCCAGCTCCCAGTAATGTGAAAACAGGGAAGGAGTGTCCAGCCTGTGACAGTGTTGAAGACAGTCAGACAGGAAGCTGCAACGACACCATCACTTGTCAAGGAGTGGAAAACCAGTGCTTCTCTGCCAACAGTGAGTTACAACCAGAATATTTCATGGAGTCGGAATGTTGCAACCATGAACCAGATATTGCATTGATTAAGTCAAACTATTGCACCAATATATAACTGGACAATATTTCCTGAATGAGCTCTATGTGTTATTAAGTCCAGCCAACAATAATAAAATCTAATAACCAACAATTAATTCTCAATTTACTCACTCAGACCTGTTAAGTTGAACAAAGTGCTGATCTACTCACAGAAATTAAAGAACACTAGAAAGATCTTCAACATGACCATCTGATTCTTTAGTTTTTAATATCCATCTGCTGCCACCCAGTGGAAGAAACAAACAACACATCAGCCATGTCACCTTTGAAGTAATGAAGTAACTATAACAGCAGAAGGAGGGTCTAAGGACCTCGACCAATCACATCGTCTCCGGCTCTACGTCTGTTCATTTTTTTTAATCGTATTTTTAATTTTGTGGATCAATTCTTCGTGTTCTTGTCTCTTCAGCGAGTGTAAACAGTGTGGAGGTCACCGTACACGGCTGTATATCCAGTAACCTGTGTAACATCCCGGACAAATTCATCGCTCTCTACACCGATTACCACCACCTGAAGTGTGGCGCCCCCTGGGTGGTCAAGATCAGCACTGAGTTGCTAGCGCTGTCTGCAGCCATGTATAAAGTTCTCCTCTAGAAGAAGATGTTTATGACTTTCTCCATCATTTTTGATTAGTAATTACATTTATAACTTATTAACTCTGGGTGGACAAAAGCCTAATTTCCTACATATCACTAGTGTCATTGTGGTAAAAACATTTACTTTCATTTCATTTGCCTGAAACTAGAAACTTTGAAACCTGAGTCAATTAACAGTTATTGAATTGTATAAATTTGTTATATTTGGGGCTTTTATTGTGGCATTTTCAATAATTCTGACTCTGGTTCTGATTCTTCTGCTGAGTAAAGAGTATAAGTCATTAACACTATTCTTATCTGCCATCAATGGGGAAGATGTGACCTCTAGATGGCAGTGTTGCAACTAAGGGATTCTTTCATTCACTTGTCCGGTTTGGGGTAGGTGGGGTAACAGTCTCCCAGAAACCAGAATCCTTGTGGATCCAGGTCTTCTTCATTGACCACATGACCACCACTGTCGCCCGTAACTAAAGAATGACAAACTCAATCAAAAGATATCAAAGGACCGTGATGATGTCACTCAACCGAGATGAAAGGAAGGAAACCTGTAGGAATCAAAGATGAAGTCTGTGATTTATTTCTACAGACGCTCCTTAAAAAAGTTCTCGGCCAAACAAGCAATGACACAAAGGATCGCCAGAGAGTGCCGTACGAGGCAGGAGCCCGTCCCTGTGGAGGACCCAGAACCTCAACCCGTACGGCAGCTGACGCCACCGCCACCGTGGAAGAGCACGGTCTCCCAGAAGAAAGCCAAAGTTCACAGACGTACATCGTGCGACTTGGAGACGGCCCGAAAAATTGCTGCGCAGCCCATGCTGGTCCGACTGGCCGAAGACAACGACATCCGGCAGATCGACTACGCCATAAGAGAAACCAAGTGCGACGCCATTAGAGAGGAGCAGATTCTGAGGAACGCCGAATTGAGAGAAACAACGGTGAAGGAGTCCGACGTCAATGTCGACGACCCAAACGGCATGGCCAGGAAGTTCTGGGACACAGTTGACAAAAGGGAGAAGGTGCGGCAGGATTTTTTGGACAAGGAGAGAGCGAACATTTGTAAGCAGTACGGCCACATAATGGAGCTGAAGCAGCTGCGGGAGCTGAAGAAGAAACTGGACAAAGAAAGTATGAGCAAAGTAGACGAACTCAACAAAGAGCACGACCGCAGGGCCAACGAGAAGAAGAAAGACACCCAGCAGAAACTGATGGAGAGGATCAACCAGCAGAACAAGATCATCGTGGAAACAAAGAAGAGACAAGAGGAAGAGCAGAAGATTGTGGAAATGAGGGCCATGGAGATCAACCTTCACTACCAGCGACTGAAGGATGAGAACGAGAGAAGGTGGCGACAGAGGCACATCGATCGAGAGAAGATGAGGAGGGCTCGCTACGAGAGCACCGTGGCTGACCTGAACATCCGGACCGAGGCGGAGAAGGGCAGGAAGGACATCTGGAAGGAAGATCACGATTCTATGAAGTTTGTTCGCATTGAAGAGCACAAGGACAAGGTACTGCAGGAAATCAAAGAAGTCGGGATTCCTGACAAACTCATCTGTGGAGCCAGCAGAAAGTCAAACATCATCATCAAGAAAGCGAAGTCTTCAGACCCGAGTCTGGCCCCGTTGACCGTCAGGACGAACATTTTAGCTTGGGACTGAGCAGAGCATCTTGGAGCTCAGAAGTTCCTGCACCATCATGGTGAGGAACCGATGAAGTTCTCTGTAAACATGATGAAAGGCGTCAACGTCTATCTGTTCTGTGCTGACATGGAAAAAAAAAAAACTTTGATGGATTTTCATGGTGGTGATGTCACGGTGAAGACTGTCCATCAAGTGTCCTGCTGTGAAGGCCCAGAGACAAACTGCAGAGATCTGCTCTGAAAACTCAATGAATAAAGGTGTCAAATATCTTCAATATAGTGACCTCAAATCATCCAAGGTCATGTCACTGGACCGGTCACTGGGCTTTTGGCTTGTTTTGGGTTTTTTTTGTCGATGTCAAATAAAAGAAAATGTCTTAAAAACATTTTGACTAAAGTCTTGTCTTTTTTCAGGGGTTGTCACAGGGAGTCTTCATTTTCCATCTCCCCCTGTCCTCTGCATCCTCAAATCTAAGTCCAACTACCTCCATGTCCTCCCTCACTGCATCCATCAAACTTCTCTTTGTCTCCTACCTGGTAGCTCCATCTCTAGGATCATTCTTCTTCCAATATATCCCCTGTCCCTCCTCTAAACATGTCCAAACGGCTGAGGATTTAGAGGTTCAATCCCCACGTACCGCTAGAAGGCGCCCTTACACCCTCCACTCCACCTCAGGTGAGTTGAAATGGTCTTTTGTACTCAGTGTTCTTCGGTGGAACCTAAAGTTCTCCAGTCTGTGTATTTAGTATCGACTGAATCGGAGCTGCAGTGACGTCTTAATCTGAAAATCAACAAATTCCCTCTAATGATATTAATTATTTAAGTATTTATTTATTATTTTTGAATGGTTGTTGCCCCCACCTTTTAGTGCAAGGCTGCAGATGTCCCCCCGTCTCTCCCCCCTTCTCTCTCTCTCTCCCAGTCTCAGTCTCTCTCTCTCTCTCGTCCACAGGGCAGCGTCCTCCTCCGGTGCCGGAGTCAGACTCCAGCCATGACGACCCTCCTCATCATCTCTTCCGCTCTGACTCTTCCTCACACTCGTAAGTAACACGGCTCTGACGTTGATTAACCTGCGTGCGTGTGCGCGTGAATGTGTGTCGTTCAGATTTCCTCCAACTTGAAGGTGCGCGCGTCTGCATGTGCACGATTACCGCTGCAGAAAATGGCCAGTTTAGCGCTAAACGGCAAAGAGAGAAATCCACCTAGTGGAGAGTTGGTGTGAGAGCATGACATCAGGATGACACTCGGCGTCCGCGCTGCAGCGGAGTCTTGCGGCAGAGCAGAGACGCTGTGACCGCCATCAGAGCTCGGGGAGAGGGAGAGGAGCGGAGACCAGACCGCACTGCGAAGGTGAGAGTCTCCAGGCTCCGCGTCCCTGATGCTGCTGCTGCTGCTGCTGATGCTGCTGCTGCTGATGTTGATGTTGATGCATGAATGTGCACAATCCGTTCCCTCGACTCCAACATTGATCAACCGTTAATGTGTTTCCAGGATTTAACAGCGTTTTTGCACGTGTTGCCTTCAGGGTCGCTCGGTTTCCTCTATGGTGTCTGTCCCGTTCAGGCTCCCTGGTGTCAGACAATAACAATGACAAGTCCTTGTGACGGTAACACCTCCATCTTGCCCCCTACCTGCCCCCCCCTGCTGGTCCATCACTGATGTTGTGTCGGGACACTAACGGTCTGTCCCGTCTGTCCTCGGTCTGTAGTCCGTGTTTACAGACTGAGTCAGGCCGAGTCTCGGTCCTCAGACAGATGTGTTGACTTCTGCAGGTGTCTGATGTTGATGATGATCAGAACCAGTTCAGACTGGTCTTCTGGTCGCGTGCAGAAACATCTAGCTGTGAAATGCAGAAATATATGCATAGACCTGCAGAACATACACAAAGATGTGGTCAAATATAAACAAAGGATTCTCCATCTTTTATTCTTGTAAACCTCCCTCTGTTCTCTGTTCCTTATTCTTTATCCTCTGGTCCATATGAGTAGAAACATCTCATGAAAGTATCTTCATCACATCTTCACCTCAGCAGCTGATGAGGTCAGATTCAGGTAAGAAGTGGAGTTTGATTGACAGGAAGGCTGAGTGGAGCTGGTGTTGGTGTGGGTGGAGGTGGAGGTGGAGAGAACAGAGTAGGATGTTCATCACTCTGCTCATGAACAGACACACATCAAACCTGGAGATGTGAGAGAAGCTTCTGTCTAACGTTTACTCCACGCTCACAGTCAGAACAAGAAACTACGGTGGCCCTGAAGTGTCCACTGTTTGCTGAGTGAGTTTTTTTGTGTACTGTCCAATTAGAATTGTTACTTTTTCTTTATTTTGCCTTATTTCCCTGTGTCTTTAATTATTCACATTTTTCCACATAGTTTTACAACATAGAGAATCAACTTTTTGTCGATATCTGATCCTTGGACCTTGTCACTTAGTTTATTATTCCCATATGATCCAATACCAATACACAGTAACATTTATTTGTCTGTACAAACAACTGTATCAGTATGGGATTCATTAAATTAGCTGCAATGCTGCCATCTAGTGACTTTCACTTGAATATTCAACTGTTTATCCCTCAATCTATTTTGAAGTCAGACATTATTGAGCAAAATCTAGATATTACGTCAACCGGTCTTCAATACCAGAGGAAAATAAGTGATGTTGTTGAACTTATTTGTAGCCTGAGGTTGAAAAATATCAGTGAATCTGATTCTTTAATATTTGACTCTTGATGGTTTTACAAGTTTTACAAAGACAATGTGTGAAGACGTGTTGTCCTCAGACGTCCAGGATGAGACGCCGCTCAATTTTAGGGAATGTTGAGAGATACTAGTGTTGGTGTAGGTGGGTGTAGGTGGGTGTAGGTGGGTGGCTGTTTTTACTCCACTTGTTCTGGTAGGAAAAGTCCTGAAGTGTCTTTGAAACATACAGTTTGATTGTAGCTGCTGTGTTGCATTTAGAACAGTCTCTGTGCACGTGCTCTACATGTAGGAACAGTCACATGACCACGTTAATGGGACACAGTTCTGACCTGGTTTCCATCCACTTGGATTCTGTCGTGTCTGTGTTTCAACATTTTAATGATTTATTAATGGGTTAAACATCTCCATGTCTGAGAGCCAGTGTCATTATTGAACACTTTCACTGACCCCCTGCAGAGGGTGCTATAAATGTGGTTTTAACATCAGGATCTTGACCTTAGTTCACTGTTACAACTTTATTTTCTCTTGTTTGCCATATTTAATATTGGAGGTAAACAGATCTGATCAGAGTTTGGGCCACGAACCAGGCGTTTGGCCACAACAGTTGTTCATAGGCAGCTCTGCCCCCTGCTGGTTCTTTTTGTCCTATTGTTGAATTAAATCCTCAGCATAAGTTTAATCCCAAAGAAGAAACATTGAATATTATTGTAGCCATGGATTATTTCCTTGATTGTTCATTTTTAGCCTTTGATGTCATCACTACAGCTGTGATCATGTGACCTGCTCCACTGGATCCTGTCTTCACTGCATGGAATTATGGGCAACAACGACTGTCAGTGCATTAATAAATGAAACCACCATATGATAAAGACATATGGCCCCATGAGTGTGTGTGTGTGTGTGTGTGTGTGTGTGTGTGAGTGTGAGAACGCGTTCACGTGTGGGTGGGAGAGTGTGTGTAGGCAGCAGGAGTAGGAGTTAGAGCTGAGATGATTCGACCCGACTTCCTCTCCAGGATACTGTGGTTCTCCTGGAACTAAATGCATTCTCTCCCCCTGTCTCTCTGCCTGTCTCTCTCTCTCGCTCTCTCTTTCTTTCTGTGTCTTCCCGTCTCTCTGCCTGTCTCTGTATCTGAAAAAAGTTTTGGCCACTAAGCTGAATACGGCGCATTAAGCAACAAAATAGTCGGATCAGTCAAACTTGATTTTATTCAGTCAAAATAATTCTTTTTGTTCAGTTATAGTTCAGTATTACTGTCCAATCACAGTATAGTTCAGTATTACTGTCCAATCACAGTATAGTTCAGTATTACTGTCCAATCACAGTATAGTTCAGTATTACTGTCCAATCACATTACATTTCAGTTTTACTCCTCTCTGCCTCTTAAAACAATGACAGATTTATTGCTGTTATTCACGTGTTTTTTTTTATTATTTTTATTTTTTTGGGACAAATTGATAAACTTCACACTTCTTTGTCTTTCCTTCGTCTCTGTTCTTCAGCCAACTGATGATGGATCTGTTCGGCCGAGGAGAGCTGGGCCTGCTGGGAGGAGGAGGAGGGGGAGATGGGCTGAGAGACGACATGGTCGTTCCCGGGATCAGTTGGTCGGCCAATCGGCTGCCGGACGACATGTATCCGTCCTCGGGATTGGCCCTGGCTGCTGCGTACCATGACATCAAGACTCGACTGGCCAGTCTGGAGAGAGAGAACAGCAGCATCAAGAGGAAGCTGAAGCACTACGAGATCAAGGTGGAGAACCTCAGCTCACACACACACACACACACAGAAACACACAGCGTACTCATCACCTCCACCCTCTCCCCAGTTTCCCATGATCAGTGAATTTGGCGAGGAGAGGCTGGCGTGCTGCTCCTGTGGACCAATCCTGAAGGAGAGCAGCATGATCCAATCAGAGACCACCAACCTGCAGCAGAGGGTCAACTCTCTGTCCCAGGAGGTAAACACAGAAGACCAGACTGGACCAGAGTTCACGGTGACTGATGGTTTCTGGCTCACCTGACGCCACCTAGTGGAACTTTAAAGTACTGCTCCACTGTCAGTGTCATAGACGTCATTGTTGATAAATGACAACTTTAGGTCACGGTCGATCCATCAACTCTGTCTCCCCCATCCAGTCCATCCTTTACATCAGTGATTCTCAACTGGTGGCTCATGTCCCAAAAGTGGGTTGGAGGCCTTTGGTTATTATTTTTTTTTTCATTTACATTTATTTTATTATTTCAGACCCAATGAGGCCACTGCTCTACATTATTCACGGACTAAGTTGTTGTTGTCACCATAATGGTCTGTGAAGAGGACTCTGGTGACACCTGGTGTACAACTGTGGTTGTTGTTTGTTGTTTCTCGTTGTTCCAGCTGCAGAAGAGTAAAGAGAGAGAGGAGAGGTTGGAGGAGGTCATCCAGGCGTACGAGAAGATTCACCTAGAAAAGAGTAACGTCCAGAGAGACCTGGACAAGATGGTGAACACACACACACACACACACACACACACACAAACTTCCTGTTGGGTTGAGTGTGGGAGGAGAAACCAGTGGGTTTTTTTGGGCACTTATATTTTACAGCAAAAAGGTTGCTGGTTCTATTCTGGACCTCAGTGAAGTTATCAACAACCTAATCTGGACATCACGGTTGGGATTGGCCCTCCAATGAGATGCTGGTGGCAATAGCGCTCCCTGCAGCTCACTGGAGTGTGAGACCACACACATTTTGACTGCAGTCAGTCCATGTCTCCATGTCTCCATGTCTCCATGTCTTTGGCTCAGACCACCCTGGCCGAGCAGCACATGGAGCGGATCTGCAGCCTGGAGTCGGCCCTCAGACAGAGAGACTCCTCCCTCCAGAAACTCAGCGCGCAGCTTCGCGGCAAAGACGCGCAGCAGCCGCCGGTCCACGCTAGCTTGGACGTCCCCAGAGGTGAAGTCAGGTACTGATCAGGGAAATAGGACATGACACGGACGTAGACTGAAGCTGTGTGGGTTTGTCAGAAGGTCGAGGGTCGTTGCAGAGCTCCCGCAGCCTGGACGCCCTGTCCGACCTGAAGCTGCAGCGCCTGGAGGCGGAGCTGGAGGGGGCGCGACACCAGGCTCAAGGAGCCTGTCAGAGGGAGGAGGGGCTGAGGGCGGAGCTCCAGAGGCTGCAGCAGGAAGTGGCTCAGCTGCAGGAAGCACAGCGACAGGTAGGAGGACTCATGGGTTCTCAACCGGGGCCCTGCGGCCACCTAGTGGTCGGCACTAATCAATGTTTCCATCGATCCCAGGAGTTGAGCCACTGTGAACACTGTGACGTAGAATGGATCAAGAAAGCAGGCGACGAACAGTGAGTGTTTTTGGTTCTAAAGTATTTGTACAATGTAGCAGTGTCACAGTACTACAGTACTACAGTACTACAGTACTACAGTTACTGTCCTCTGGTCCACCACAGGGTAAACCTGGCGTTGGCCTACACTGAGCTGATAGAGGAGCTGGGTCGGGTCAGAAGTCTGGCCACCAAACAGAGTGACCTTCTAAGACAGAGCCCACAGGAGCCGGGTAGGTCTGGGCCACATCCCACCAAAACCACCCTCCAAAATAAATGTTCTTGAATTTGACAAAGATTTGATTCTTTTGATTCTTTCGTTCCTTCCCTTTTCTCCTCCTCCAGTCTCTCGACCTCCTCCAACTCCTAAACGTCTCTCCCCCACCTCCCCCCAGCGCTCCTCCCTCTCCCCTGACAGGCTGATGCCCGGCCCCTCACCTCCTCTGTCGTTGAGCGATGGCCCCGCCTCCTACTCTCAGCAGCCAACCAGCAGTCGTCTTCGAGCGAAGTTCCAGGGTCGGCGCAGCTACTCTGAGGTTGGACCAGTGTCTGAGTCTGTGTTTCATTCTGTGGCCAACAAATAAAAAAAAAATAAAATTAATTTTATAATATTTCAATTTGTTCACAAAATATTCAAATTCATTTATATAATTCTGTAATTTCCAGTCTGAAGCAGATCTGGACAAACTTAGGTCCCAGTCCCTGATGTGGACGTTGACTCTTCATTTATATTATCATTATCCTTTTGCTTTTTCCCTGCAATTCTCACATTCCCCCAACAGGTGAAGTAAAAAAGCATTTTAACTAAATCCTTTGCTCCTGGTCCAGTTCCTGTGTCAATGTTAGTTCTCACTGTGGCCAGGAGTCAAAATATTTGCTCATGTCTGGTTTAAAGTTTCCATCTTCCACCTGACTCCTCCTCTGAGCTCCTCCCCTCCTTCTCCTCCTTCTCCTTCTTCTCCTCCTCCAGGTTTCGGACTCATCAGCGCTCCACAGACCCACGGCTCGTCTGATCAGAGACCCTGTATCCACCCTCCCCAAACCCCGTCCTCTCCTGGGGGAGTCACCCGGGTACGCCTTAAAAAAACCTCAGCTGCGGACCTCCTTAGTGGGCGTGGTCAGACCAGCGTCAGCTCACGGAGGAGGTGCAGGAGGAGGAGGAGGTGGAGGAGCAGGAGAGAGAGGGGGAGGCAGTAGCCTGAGCAACAGCCCTCATCACTGCCCTCTGGACCTGGGTTTCCCACTGGCTGCCGAGGTAGGACTGTGATCATGTGACCTGCACCTGTGGTCATGTGACCTACACTTTCACAAGTTCTACCAGTAGCTGTTTCTCTCTCCCTGTCTTCCAGGTTCACCATTTCTGTCGGATCAGTGACCCACTGGAGCCCACCCCTCTGGTGACGCCTCCTCAGTCCTCTGATGACGAAGAGGTGACTCCTCCTCCTCCTCTTCCTCCTCTTCTGTGTCTAATCTATAGATTAACATAATTCTCATTGTTTGTCTTTGACGTCCAACGCTGCAGGACGTTTGCCCCTACCTTTCACCGGCCGCCAGTCCACCCCGGACATTGGGCGCCATCGGGATCGTCCCGTCCTCACCTCGGGAGCAGCCCCTCCGTCCCCCATTCCCGTCACCTAGGAAACAGCCCCACCATCCCTCCTTCTCGGCCCCCGAGGGTCCTGCCACGCTCTCCTGCCATCTGCCACCCTACATGAACACTGAGCACGCTCAGTCATGGCCGTCCATTAATGTGAGTTTGTCAGAACAGAACGAGATGAAATGAGGAAGTTAAAAATAAACAGTGTTGATATCTGAAGATCGGTTTGTTTGTTTCTTCCTTCTCTTTCTGCAGTTATGGATGGAGTCAGAAGAGAGCGCTGTCCGCAGCTGCCCCCTGTGTCAGCTGACCTTCCCCACTGGATACCCTGACGACGCGCTGATTAAACACATCGACTCTCACTTGGAAAACAGCAAAATCTGAACCTTCTCGGGGCGTTGGAGACCTGGAGACCTGGAGATGAGGCTCAGACCCAGAGAGACTGCATGCTTGGGTCAGTAGGACTTTCAGAGAAGCTTCCACAAGGGGGCGCTGTGTCTTTTGAAGCCCCAGACTCGAGCTTTTTATCATTTCATCTTTGAGATGTAAATGTTTTTTTAAGTCTTGTTGCTGGAGGACACATCGGCATCAAGTCTCCGCTGTTCATTCAACACTTTTATATCTCGTCTGAACATAAATTGTATAAAAATGGAAGAGAAACATTTGTACATAAAAGACAGAGACGTGATTGGAATGTTATATACACATAAGGTAGTCATATTATTATCATTCACTTTCATAAAGATTAAAACAATTAAAATTTAAGCAAAAATGGGGCGGGGTCTACTGACTGAAGGGAAGTTGTTCAAATCAAATGTGAGTCTAGTGTGTGAAATGTTTCATGGATGAAATGTGATATATTTCACGGCAATATGCGTCTGCTGCCACCGTCTGGTCGGGTTATGAAAGTGCCTTGTCGTGTCACTCTCACTGCTTTTATTTTGAAAGAGCGGATAGAGAACAACTATATACAGTATATATATATATATATATATATATATGTAGTGCGTGGATCTTATTGTTTATAAAGCAGAATGAAAGTATAGTTAAAATTAAAAGAATAAAATTTTAAGTTAGTAATTTGGAGTTAGCTTTTCAACTAAGGTTGGTCCATAGCAACAACAATAATAATAATACTCTGTTTTTACTTACTTTTTACTTTACTTTATTTCATTTTATTATTACTACATTTCAGAGAGACAGCAAAGGGCTACTTTAAAACCACTGTTCATCGTTTGATTCTAGATTTTCTGTTAATGTCTCATGGTTTACAGTTGACCGTCTTGATTTCCTTCCCCTGCTATCGGATCCCATCACTGTGATCGTGTCACAACAAACCAAGTGCCATCACAGATGAAGACGTTGAATTGTGAGACAGGAAATGAATCTGGTTCGACTCACATTTTTACTTTGGAAACATTTCACACTCCGGACCTTGTTTGTTGTTTCTCATGAACTGAAAAAACTGCAGTGAAAAAAAATATTCTGACCCGTCGTTTGAAAGGAAGTAAAGCCAAACATTCAAAGCAAAACCTGCTGTGTCCACGTGTTTGTGTCCAGTTACTGCAAGTTACAGAAAAATATAAGAGAAAACATTTCAATATTTATTTTTTGGCAAAAATCCAGATTTTAGATCATGATGTTCACACCATGTGAAATAATGAAATTTAATCAATTCTTATGGAAAATCTTTTAGAAGTTTTTGGTTAAAAATTATTTTCTTTTTCATGTTAATCAAACACATTTTTAAAATTTTTTTTAGGATATTTTAGAATTTATTTTGGTTGAAAATAATTTATTATTTTATGTTGATCAAAGTGATATTTTGTATTTTGAAGTGGTTTTTTAGCTTAACTTTTCTGCATGTTTCTTTACAAAATAGCTCTTAAATGTTCATTAAGTTTAGGTAAAAATCCCAATTTCAAGTAACTTTTCAGAAACTTTCATAAAATACTTAGATATTCAGATTTTGGTAGGTAATTATTTTTTTTATATGGAACCTAGTGATCACAGTGAAATACTGTCCTCCTAAGATCCAGAAGTAATGTCCAGAAATAAAAGTTTTTCAAAAATGACTAAAAATGCATTCATTTGTCTTAAAATACTTAGTTATTAACATTTTGGTGGTTAAAACTGTAAACAAATATTTTTTTGGGTTGGGAGATTAGTGATCGCTGTGAAAGACTGTCCTCATAAGATCCAGAAGTAATCTCCAAAAATAAAAGTTTTTCAAAAATGACTAAAAATGCATTCATTTGTCTCAAAATACTTAGTTATTAACATTTTGGTGGTTAAAATTGTAAAAAAATATTTTTTTTGGGTTTGGAGATTAGTGATCGCTGTGAAAGACTGTCCTCCTAAGATCCAGAAGTAATCTCCAAAAATAAAAATTTTTCAAAAATGACTAAAAATGCATTCATTTGTCTTAAAATACTTAGTTATTAACATTTTGGTTGTTAAAATTGTAAAAAAAAATTTTTTTGGGGTT
>JAFBJS010000646.1:53794-72244 GCA_016785265.1 Paraplagusia blochii | reverse complement strand
CAGAGTGTCAGTCCACAGAACCAGGGCTGTACATTCACTGCTGCAGGGACATAAATCTTACCTGAGTGGTGGCCCACTTGTGAATAACTTTACGGGCCCCATAAACTCTGCTGAATCTTTTCAAGTGAGCAGGTTCTATGATGAAGGAGTTCAGGTCCAAGTCATAACTCATGGAGTCATGGCTTCCTGAGTTGAACCACAGAATCACAAAATAAAAAAAGTGCTTCTTCTTGTCCTTTTGGCTTGTCCCTTTTTCAGGGGTTGCCACATCAAGTCAACATCTCCTCCTGTCTTCTGTATCTTGTTCTCTGACTCCAACTACCTCCATGTCCTCCCTCACTGCAACCATCAATACACTGCTCCATCTCTATAGGATCATTCTTCTTCCAATGTCTCCACTGTCCCTCCTCTGAACATGTCCAAACCATCTCAATCTGTCTTCTCTAGCGTTTTCTCCAAACCTTCCTGTCTGTGTTGTCCCTCTAATCACCTCATTCCTGATCCTGTCCATCCTTGTCTCTCCTAAAGAGAATCTCAGCATCTTTTACTCCACCTCCAGCTCTGTCTCCCGTCTTCTGTCTATTCCTAGAGTCTCTAATCCAACCATCATGGCTGGTCTCACCACTGTCCTGTAAACCTGTCCCTCCACCTTAGCTGACTCTCTTCTATCTCAGATCACTCCTGACTCTTTTCTCCAGTTGTTCCATCCTGACTCCACCCTATTCTTCTCCTCTCTTCCACAGTCTCCACTGCTCTGAACAGTTGATCCTCTCACTGAGAATTTGGTTTATATTTTATATATATATATATATATATATATGTTTATATATATAATCTAATTTATAATAAAAATATAATTAATAAATAAAATATTATTATTTAATATATTAAATAATATATTTTTATAATAAATAAAAAAATTATAATATAAATATATATATATATGTATATATATATATACATAGATATATAATATAAACCAAATTCTCAGTGTTTGTCTTCTGTTTAATATTAATCACCTGTCAGTGAGGTGTGTCTGTTTGTGTGCTAACTTCCTGTAGCTTTGAGCTAATTTCCTTGCTACCCACAGCTGCTAGGTACATTCAGTGTCTTTGTTTTGCGAACGGCAGCCACATACATCTCCCTTTGTCTGTTTGACAATGAGTCTAATTAAACATTAACTACCAGGAACGTGTCAAGCTGACATAGGTTCACCTTCATACCTGGAATTGCCAGCTGGAAGAGAGGAATGTTGTGAAGAGCAGCCGGTAACCGTGACATCCAGTCACTGAGCTCCGGGACTCGCTCTGCCTCCACAGACATGTCAGTGTCTGCACCAGAAATCCTACAACACAGTCATATCAGTCTGATGCTCTGAGGATGGAAACAAACAAAAGAAACAGAAATCTAACTACTCACCCTGAACACAGACGTCCTCACTGACAAAAATAGGTTTGTCTTCCTGAAGACTTCACCTGCTATTGGACGAGAGTTAACACTCAATGGGAAGGAACAGACTTCCTCATACCATTGTTGTTTATTTAATTTATAACTGGTCTTCCAACTAAGCATTTTCTTGCTTCTGTTTGTTCTGTAGATGCATATTTTGCTTTTGATTCTTGCAACTGCACTCACTTTCAAATTAAACAAACCGTCCCCTGGGAGCAGGAATGGGCGTTTATGTTAATATAAAACATTTTACAAGGCAATATATTAGAAGACAAATATACCCAATGGAAGTCAACCGTCCTTACCAGGATTCCAACTTGCCTAGAAGTTGAATCCTGGAATTTTTCTTTTGCCTCTGGTCCAAAATGAAGGTCATATTTTAAGTCAAACATCAATATTTAATCAATGTTCTCATTTACATTCAGTGTTTTTTCATGAACTGCTGCGGATCCACTTTTAAGAACCATGTGGTCACCCATCTTTATTTGTCTGTAGAAATAAATTATCTGTGGTTTTCTTCAAAATGTGCAGCGCCCTATAGTGCAGTGTGCCCTGTGTTGTTGTAAGGCGGACGTAGTAGAGGGCATGATGGGGTATGGGCGTGGTTTTACTCCCGCTCTTTTTTTAATTAGCAGACTTGTATGCTGTTATTGTTAGGCGGGCGTAGTAGAGGACACAATGAGAACGTTAAAAGGGGAAGTGTGGGCGTGGTTTGGCTCCCGCTAGCTTGTGTTGTTGTTGTAAGGCGGACGTAGTAGAGGACACCATGAGAACTGTAAAGGGCGAAGTGTGTGGTTTTGCTCCCGCTCTATTTCTAAATATATAAACACTTGCATGTCTGTGTGTGTTGTTTTAAGGCGGAGAAGACATCATGAGAACGTTAAAGGGGAGTGTGGGCGTGGTTTTGCTCCCGCTCAGTTTTTAAATATACACATTTGTATGCTTGTGTGTGTGTTGTTGTTGAAAGGCAGGTAGTAGAGGACACCATGAGAACTTTAAAGGGTGGATTGTGGGCGTGGTTATAATCAGGCCCGTCTTATGTGTGTTAAATATAGTAATGGCACAGTGAAAATACGGTAAGGAAAAAAATATATATTTTAAATGTATTAAATATATGTTTTCATATAAAATCCTGCTGTGACTTTAACATACAGTCGTCAATTCATATGCACTGCTTTGCATACATGTCATGTTTAAATACTCTAATAAAGACAAGAGGAGATGGAAACACGTAAAACATAAAAAAAATAAGAGAAATGTTTCTGATCCCACAACAGGGGGAAGTGTTGTGTTAACAGCAGATCTGCTGCAGCAGAATGCCCAATAGGAGGTGCCAAATATGTGGTTCCTCTGGGGCAGGACCTTCTGGATCTCGAAGGGGCCGATGAATCTAGGAGCCAACGTTTTGGATTCTACCCTCAACGGAAGATGAGGGTAGAATCCAAAAAGTCGGGTGGACAACCACACCTTCTGACCCACGAGGTAGGTGGGGGCCTGGGTGCGGTGACGGTTGGCGGCAGCGGCGTAGCGGTCCACAGAGCGGAGAAGAGTCTGTCTCTTATACACATCTAGATGTGTATAAGAGACAGCCGGTACACTGTGGAGCCACAGCTGTTTCTTTCTGCTTCTCAGTCTCCTTCAGAAATCCACGCTTTTCTTTTCACAGGGAACCCGTCACTGATGATGCTCCTCACCCCTTCCTCACTCCTAGGTCTGGAATACATGAATGCTTCATTTTCTCCTCCACTCTGACAAGGAGGAACTCCCCCTGAAACCTGGGAAACCCTCTGAGCTGCATCGGCTGAGTGGGAACACCCAGAATGCCAAGCTCTTCTCCCGGGGATCTGAGCAAATCGAGGAGATGCAGAAGTGAAGTTGTCACCTGACCCTGAAGACAGGGCTGACTCTGATTCAGAGTGAGACCTCTGTGTACGAGGAAGGATGCGGACTGATGGAGGAGCAGAGTGAAGAGTGAAGGAGGACAGAGGAGATGACTGAAGAGAGCTCCTGGGTTTGGGGGGAAAACCTTTTGTCTTCCTGTCTCTTGTCTCTGAACCTGTTCCATCGTCAGATTTCTTCGTCAGTAGTCTCGGTTCTCCACCTGATTCCACACCTTTCTCCTGGTCACTAACCCACTTTTTCCTCCTCCTGCTCTGAACCTGCTCCAACCTCGTCTCCAACTCGTGAATGTCCTCGGTGACTTGGTTGACACGATCGAAACACGACAGCAGAGCCGCGACACTGGGGACCAGGTGGTCCAGGTTGGACAGGACATCTGAGGTGGGTTCACTCTCTGACAAGTCTTCTGAATTCAAGGACAAAACTGAAGAAGGTGGGCTAGGAGATTGAAGAGAGGAGGACCGTGACGGGGAGCGGTTCGAAGGACAGGGTGGAGGAAATGGTGGAGAGACGCGACTCCCCGGAGGATCTGGACGGGGGGACGTCCATGCCTTCAAACTTCACCCTGTGTCTGAACCAGACATGGGGACTCGAGTCTGAGACTCGGACTCGAGTCGCACTTAAGTCGCACAAACAAAGACTTGTGACTTGACCTGAGACTTGCCGTGTAAGACTCGAGACTTGACTCGGACTTCGGTGTTATGACTCCCCGGGATTAAACCCTAAACGTTACCGTTAGCAAACTAATTCATCCACAGTTATAGTCTGTTGGCTTTTATACTTCAGTCCACTACGTTTAGCGGCAAGTAGCAGCCTGCGTGTATTGAGCCTAACGTTAATTCTATGAATGAATGGCTGTTTTAGTTTAGACTAATGTTGACACTGACACAACAGAAATGGAAACCTCTCCTTAAACAGCAGGTAATGCATATGATTTCTTAGCCCAAGCACATTCACAGTGCATTGTTTTGATCAACTTTGATGGTGCAGTGTGCAATAATATATTATAGCTCTATAGTATAGAGCTATAATATATTATTGCACACTACAGTACTACAGTATAGAATCTATACTGTAGTACAGTACATACAGTACTCAGTTATATATTTTCATTTTCCTTCGTTATTTTCTGTTGGTAAAAGGACAAGACCACATACGCAAATCAGTTTGTTTGTATCCTGTAGTATTACATAATACATTGTTCAAGCTTAAAGCTTTTGTGATGTTTCTTCACATTGCACATGCACAGTACATTGTTTTGATCAACTTTGATGGTGTAGTGTGCAATAGCATATTATAGGTCTACAGTACAGTACATACTTTTAATCCAAAACAACACAGCAATGCAGTATTATCTCGGATAGCATCTAATATGAAAACTTTCAGCTATTTGAGACTTGAGACTTGACTTGGACTTGGGACGAAAGACTCGAGACTTGACTTGGATTTGGGACGAAAGACTCGAGACTTGACTTGGACTCACGCATAAAGACTCGAGACTTGACTTGGACTTGGAAAAAGTGACTTGTGAACATCTCTGTCATACACACAGGACATAAAGACAGGGCTCAAAATTGTTTACATTGCAATAAGTGATTTTGACCAATATGGGATATAGCCTGACTGGGATGACAAATAATCACATCTTTTACTGTTGCCATCCACGTAAAAAAAAAAAAAAAATACTACAGTTGAAAATATCAAATGTTTGACTTACTAGTCCTTTGACATCGAAAAAGCGTGGAAATGTTTTGAAGACATCTGCAGTTCTTTGTGGATCATGCACCAGGTCCCGGCGATGTTGGAACGTCATTTTCATCTTCTGAAATACACTTGTTTCATCAGGAGAGTGAACAAGACATGAAATGGCCTCCTTGCAGGCATCTCCATCAAGTTGCTGAGGCAGTGAGGTTGCTGATCTTCGACGCTTGGGTCCCTGTTCTTGATGCGCTGAGAATTCCTTCACTGGCCGTTTGGTTGTAGACCTGGACATGGTTTTGAGGCGCCACGCTAAATATCCAGTGCCTTTCACTCCGTCATAGAAATGCTCCTGTCACATTTTAACAAGGATGAAAAATAAACATCAAATGTGATCTTACAGACTTTGCAGATTCAGCAAAAAGAAACCAAAGGACTATTATCACGTAACAGGTTTTCTTTTTCAACGTAATGTGCAATACACGTTAAACAACATTCACAATTTCAATACAGTTTTATAACAATAGTTATTACAAAAGATGAATTAAGATTTTTCTTTTAAATCATTTGGCTGATGTAATTATTCCATAATGAAAACTTAAAACTAAATAATGTGTTGTTTTACAATCACTGCATGACTTACATAGCCCTTTGGAGAAAATGGATCCTTCAATGAGGGAAAGAGTGTAATTACAGGGCATATTTCTCCTTTTGCTTACGGGAGGGAATTCTGCTATAGAGGAAATACAATTGACAATGTTGAATCAGAAGTATGTGTCTTTACTACAGTATACATTACAAGAATATTCAAAATGGCCCTTCTTTTTTTTTATTACTATTACTCTTACCCATGTCTCTCAGTCATATCACTTGCCAATATTTTAACAAGCTGCCGCCGGGTGCGATGGCTCAGTGAATTTTTGGCAATGTATTCTTCAAGAATTTCCTCTCCACCAGGTTTTCTAGTCAAGGCATTTTTAACCATCTGGTCAAATAAAATAATAACAATAAAAACTTGTTTTTCAGTAAAGGTGAAAGTTTAGAGGAATGTCAACAAACCTGTGAAAGGCGTATCTGGCAAGAAGCACTAACTTCTACTCACATGTTTTCATAAAGGGCAAGTTGGGAACTACCATGTTTTGAATTTCAATGCGTATTCTACAGTATAAATGGTGTCAACTCAAAAATACAGAAGACATTTTCTGTTCTCAATTACCTCTTTTGCACACTCTGACACAGAAACATTTGGTGCAGAACTGTCTTTGCTGGACCTACTGCGGCCTGCAGGAATGCCCAGTTCCCTGAGGTCACTGACACTTGATGACAGTGATATAGTATCCGTGAGGGAAGATAATGTATCCGAGGAGGATGGTGTGGAATGAGCTAAAGGAGAAAAATCTTCAGGAGAGATAATTTGGTTCACTTTCTTTACTCCACAATTCCATTAATAACATGATTTCCATGTTCATGTTCAGACAACATTCTATACAAATCTGTGCAGATTCTCAGTCATCCAGGTAATTCAATCCAAAAATAGTTACTTCAAAAGCAACTGGACATAGTAGGTTTCAAGAAACCTACAACTATTTTTGGATTCTATACAAATATGACCCAGCCCTGTCCATTGTCATGCATATTGCATGAAGACAGGTCAATGTCATCTGCATTAAGAGCAAAAGAAATTGGCTCTACATTGACTGGGCTATACACTGAAAATCTAAGTTATGATAACATTTACCTTCATCTGAAATCTTTTCACGTACTGTCAGGTATATGTCTGGTTGGGCCTCCAGTAACTCCAGAAAAATGTCCCCTTCGACAGCTGTGTCAGTTTCATCAAAAATATCAAGGTCAGCAGCATCCGGAAGCCCAAACTTGGTTTTGGCTTTACAAAAACATAAGCATAATGTCACCTAAAATGCCTGAACAACTTTTTTAAAACTAATTTTAACTTTTTTATTTTGCTAATTTATTAAGAGCAGTTTTACCTGTCTTTAAAATGGCTTAATTAGACAAGTCTGCAGCAACAATATAGGCCTGGGCCTACAGCTCGGATGTAGAAGTCAACACAAAATGAGCACTCATTTTGAGTTGACTTCCAGGGTCAAACTGGCTTGTCAGCCAAGCTCCTCTTTAGTTTTTCCCTGTTTCCGAGGCATCTTCTTGCTGCTGCTGTCCTACAGCTCTTTGTCCTTAAAGTAATGAGGAGCAACTTCTAACAGCCAGTTGCTTTCTATGGTTGAAGAATGCTAGAGATGGAACTTCCAGGTAGGAGACGAGAGGGAGGTCAAAGAGATTGATGGATGCAGTGAGGGAGGACATGGAGGTTACAGTAGAAGATACAGAGGACAGGGGGAGATGTGAAATGTTAACTCGCTGTGCCAACCCCTGAAAAAGGCACAGGCCGAAATGAGAAGTGAAATTTTAGCAACAAACTGAATGTATTAGACCTGAAGTGTTCCAGTTGCCACTGCATGATTCAGGAAATTCAATATCTTAATAACCCAAAAAGAGGTCAGATATACCAGTCTTCTGCAACCTTTTATTGAAATTATAATTTGCATAAAAAATATATTAAAAAACTCTATACAATGATAACCACGTTTCTGAGGCATCTTCTTGCTGTCCTATTGTTTTTTTTTCTTGAAATAGTGGGGAGCAACTTCTAACAGCCAGTTTCTTTCTGTTTCAATTACCTGCAAAGAAAGACAAAAAAGTGTTACAAACAGAAACAGAATGTCAATGAACATATATAGATAACTTTATAGCACTCCCTCAGACTCTAGAGTTAGTGCCAACAGCCATTGTCTGTGGCAACCTTCTGTTAAAAAACACAACATAATGAGGGTAAAGCTTTAATCTTTTCAGCTTTAGTGTTACTTTTTGATTCATATTGTTACTTATTGTGCCAAGCCTCTTCCTCCTTTTTTACCACTTATTTATATATACACATGCACATATTATACTACGAGTATATGTTACCGATGTATGTATACACTGTATGTGCTTCACGATGCGCAAGTTGAAAGATTGGCTATGTGTGCATGTCTGTGCATAAGTTTATTAGTGTTCATACATATGTAATGAATATACGTGTGTTTATGTGAGCATGTGTGTATTTGCGTTTATATAATATGGATAACCAATGATAAATGATTACCTTTGATTGACTTCAATATGCCTTAATTTTCTTAATTAAATAATCACACATATAATTCATCCACTGTCATTCTGTGCTTAAACAGCTTAAGAATAATTTGATATACCTACTATTATTTGCCATGAAATGTTTGAATGTAATTTGCCGTACATTTTATATTTGAGTAATAAACAAGTGATCTTAGTGAATGGTAAAATAGGACTATAGGATAGGTACAATCTTTGTCAAAGTGCAGCTCCACAGCTTAAGAGATAACATATAAAACAAAATGATATAGGGCAAAAAAAAAAATGAATGGTTTCATTTTTTTTCATTCATTTTATGGTTTCATAAAATATGTGGTGAATCGCATAAATAGATAGATAGATAGATAGATAGAACTTTATTAATCCCTCAGGAGTATCCCTCGGGAAAATACCCGGTCAATGCATACGGAATCATGAAAAATCTAAAGATTTTGCCATCAAATATGATAAATAATGTCTGCACTGAAATCCAGCCTTCTGTAACAAACATATTTGACGTACAGTATGTAGGAATCAAACCTGTCTCATGAACTCTTTGGTTGTGAAGACCAGTTCGTGGTAGATCAGCCAGCGTGGCTGGTCTTCAAACAGAGAGCTGTTGGGGTGGACAAACACTGTCTGCTGGTGCTTCACTGTCTTGTAGCCACCTTTTGTAAGTTGTGCAGCATGACAAAAATATCCTGCTGTCACTGCCTAGAAAGCAGACAGAAAAATTAAATTAAACACAGAGAGACATTCTCAGGCACATGAATACTACAGACTTAACTCATTATCACTGTGTTAACCCATGCAGAAAATTATTTCATCACACATTAAGTTATTTTTTCATTATTTACTTCATTAGTGCAGATGTTTGTTACTACTGGTCTATGGTCCTCATATGAAAATAAAATTAATGTCCTTTAAAAAACCCTGCCTCCAAATGGTCATTAATCAATCATACACAAATCAAGGAAGGAGGAAGAAGTCCACAAACTAAATTGAATTTTAATTGTGGATTTTCTTTTTTTTGGTGGATTTTGGTGGCCTAACGGTTATGGAAGCGGACTTGGGTTGGCAAGGTACCCGGTTCGAAACCCCCTACCGCCAAGTTACCACTGATGTGCCATGAGCATTGTCCCCCTACACTGCTCCCCGGCTCAGCCAGCAGCCCCCTGCTCACTACAGTGACGGGTTAAATGCAGAGGCATAATTTCCCAAAGGATACTCCCTAGGGATTAGTAGAGTTCTAATTTATTTTAATATGTATTTTTATTTATACTTGACTGCCACAGAAATCAATAAATTAACAAGACATCTGCATTGGTACTGACCTTGCGAACAGAGACATTGTCTCCATTGCAGGTGACTACCTCCACTTCAATGCGGCTCATCAGACCCTCTAACTGCTCTCTGACGTCACGGGCTCTTTTCAGGGAACGGAACTGTATGAAGTTCTCATAGCACCACTGAGGGGAGTAGTCGCTTTCCACCCACTTAAAGAGACAGATATACATACACTGTAAAACATAAGTGAGTTGAAGACCTTGAACAAGTACAAAAGATACCCTCTACAGTAAAAAAAATATGGATTAAAGCTACCTGCTGTTGGATTTCAGCCTTCCCATTGCCCAGCAAATATTCCCATGTTTTCATAGTGGCTATATTTATCTTTGGCCAACACAAACCTCATTGCCTAATATACATATGCAAAAAGTGTTCAACAGTGGTATGGTAAGATTTATTTATTTGTCAGTTTAAACTCATGGATGGTAATGTGTATCATGGTAATGGTAATTTTTCACACATAAGTCGCTCCAGATTATAAGTCGCACCCATGGCCAAACTATGAAAAAAAAACAGCGACTTATAGTCCGAAAAATACGGTACTAAAGAAGGTTGGTCCACATTATTAAGCAGGCTACCATTTTCAACCAAGATGGGCAAGAAGAAGGACCTTTTGGCTGCTGAAAAAGCAAGAAATAGTTGAATGTTCGGGTCGAGGAATGACGACAATCAAAATTGCCAAGAACCTTCATTGCCATCATCGCACTATCGAGAAGTATGTAGCTGATTCAGAGCAAACACATGTGCGTGCTGATAAAGGAAAATCCAGGACTCTTTCTAACAGGCAAATATACGTATGATCAAAGGATCAGCTGTAAAAATGCCCCCATCACAGCAGCAGACGAGTTTTTGAAGCTGCCGCTGCCTCCAACGTTCCCCCGGACAACAAGATGCAGGGTCCTCCAGGGGTGAGCCATCGTTTCGACCTCACAATCCTTGCACACAAGGAGAAAAGGCTCCAGTGGGCCAGGCAATACCTGAAGACTGACTTCAAAACTGTTCTGTTCACCAAAGTATGTCGTGCAACGCTCGATGGTCCAGATGGATGGAGTAGTGGATGGTTGGTTGACGGCCACCACATGCAAACAAGGCTACGGCGCCAACAAGGAGGTGGGGGAGTGATGTTTTGTGCTGGTGACTGGAAAATCATGAGGACTGCCATTCATATGGATCATTTTGGAAAATCTGAGAAAATATGATTTGCATAATAATTTGGAACGAAGTGCAGTTCTTATAGATACTTCGCTGCACACAAAGGGCAATGAGAGTGCCACTGCCAACTACTGGAATGGATGTGCAATTACACTTTATTGTAGTAGAACGGCAGAAAAAAAAAAGCATGTTCTCCAGGGTCACACGCGCCGCCCTTAGCACCGCCCGCCCCACTATTTGAAAAGCACTGTCATAGACTAACATTTATTTTTTGTAACCTAAACTTACTAACCATGAAAATTGAGGAAATAATTCTTATTTTGGAAGTTTTAAGAATGACATAGACAATTTGTCCATGTGAAGGCAGGCTGCAGCCTTAGGTTCGGAAAGTGAAATCAAAATATTCAGGATTTCTGTATTCACTAAATGTCCTAAACATGTTAAACGAACATTAGTCAGGAAACCAAAATTCATCTGTACTCAATTTACACTGGCCACTTTTCCTCAATTTTTCTTGGGCATCAGCTCAGTTATGTCATGAACCATATTGCTTATTTATTTGTGCCAGCTGGGATTTACCTGAATTTGCCAAGTATCCTATTGTAATGTTGGTTGATTTATTATTATTATTTCATATATCATTTATGTATGACCAATTTATATTATTGGTCACTTGGTTAACACTAGGGTTGTATTTATGCGAATAAAACAGAAATGTACATAATTTATGGTAGGCCATCAACAGGAAAATACAAACATGCATTCATAAATTAGCTAGCTTGCTGGTAAGTTTGAAGCTAAATGTAAGCTGTTATGTAAGCTGCCTACTATCACTCCCTTTAAATGTGAAACTTTTTCTTCTGACTCATGAAAGACAGTTTTCTATAACCATATAGGTATTCTTTGCAGAAACTGTTATTGTTACTGTTAAACTCATATCGCAGTTAACTACAAAACTGGAAAATCTGCGCAATAGAGACAAGATAGTTATCATATTTTATTATTTTCCCTTTACGAACATCGCTCACACTGTTATCAACCCTCCATAGACCGTATTATCCACAATTATATAACAATGAAGTTAAATTTATGCCAACCAGAAAGAAAATATAATGAAGGAAGACACCATGTGTGTTTTGTGTCTCTGACAACTTTTGCTGTCAAGTACCAAATACCTTTTGAATATCCTGGTGGTTCTTAAATATCTACCAGAGCTGGTGATTGGATAATTGCTACTAACTGAACTAGACAAGAGAATGTCTTATTTTAGTGTGTTAATGCCAAAAGCCAGAGGAACCACTATCAAATAAAGTGTTGCTTCCCTAACCCTAACCCATTTGTAGTAGATGTTAAAACAACAGCTTTACTGTGGCAGATTTTTCATATATTTATCTATACACATACATACATTTACTTGTATAACTTTATCAGAAATTAAAATAATGTTACCTGTGTATAAACATTGAGAAGCACCAAGTGGTCTCCCCCCGGTACCACAAAGTTCATTCTGGCGTTGTCTGCGTGCACCACTTTGTCTTTGGGTCGGTAGAAAATGGCGTTGTCCACAGACAGCATTGCTGCTATTGTTAAAACTTCATCTGAACACTTGTACCTAAAAGAAATATAAAAAGATAGAAATGAAAAGTCCTGTTTGAAATTAGTATGGAGTGAACTAAAGTGCTGAAGCCTTGAAACATGCTCACAATGCCTGACATATACTGTATTTTTCGGACTATAAGTCGCTGTTTTTTCATAGTTTGGCCATGGGTGCGACTTATAATCCGGAGCGACTTATGTGTGAAAAATGACATGTTATTTTCACACCAAACCGCAAGATGGAGCGCTAGGCCTGTGTTGACAATTTCAACACTGCCGTTCTAAATACAACTGAGAAGAGTTGGGGGAGTTGTTTAAAAGTGACACCGAGGATGAAGATTTCATTGGATTTAGTGATTTGGAGTGAAACTGATAGTTTGGTAAACTTGTTAGCATGTTCTTTATGCTAGAGTTATCTGAATAACTCTTAATATGTTACGTCATTACTGACATTACCAGGCGTGTAACGTTAGTATTCCATACACTTATTTAGCCTGTTCTCCATTTTTTTTTTATTTTAAAATAAATAAATAAAGATGTCATGTTTGTTTTTGGTGTTGGATTCTATCAAAAAAATGTCCCCCAAAATGCGACTTATACTCCAGTGTGACTTTTATATGTGTTTTTCTTCTTAATTATGCATTTTTTGGCTGGTGCGACTTATGCTCCGGAGCGACTTATAGTCCGAAAAAACGGTACGCAAGAATGGCTTGCCTTCACATACTCTCTCTGAACTCTCTCACTTCATTAAAACTGTGCTCAAATCATATTTTTATTTTACTTGCATCTTTTACTAGCATTTTCTGCACTAATCTGGCGATAATTTCTCCCCTTTTTTTAGTGTCGGTGTCGATGCCTGCCCCAGGCCATGGCAGACTTAGTGATACAGTTCTTTTCAGGTCATTTCATGCAGTTGTTGGTTTAAAATGCACACTAATCAAGTGTCCCCGACATATTGAATATATTGCTGAATTTTGTGTATATCACATGCATGTAATAATACAAAGTTTCAGAAATAATCATCACACTAAAGACTTACTGCTCAGAGGCCAGAATCATCTTGCTCAGCATGGGGTCCACAGGTAACTCAGCCATCCTGCGGCCCAGCTTAAAAATGAAACATATACAGTATTCTTTAATTGTCCGAATGTGATAAAAATGAGAGTAACCACAATTAGATATTACAGCAGATATGTTTATATGAGCATGTTTTGTGTGGACAGATTTTTTTTTTTTTGTCTATTGAAGCAGGGTGGTTTTTTTGCTTTTACTTTGGGTATGACTGAAGCTGGTAATATATAAAATCTAATTTGTATTAAAATTAAAGAAGTAAATTTTTCCTATTAATTATTAATTTATTATTAAGTATTTAAACCTACCAATAATATGACACAATGTTTTGGAAAACACTTACTGAATAAGCAAGTAATGATGAATGAATTACCAGGGTTATTTAAAAATGTCAAAGGTTTGGTACCTTGGTGAGCTCCCCCAAGTGGTTCAGCGCTCCAAGAGCGTAAAGTTGTTCCAGTGCCAAGACCAGTGTCTCATGAGGGGGGGGGTCCATAAAATCAAAGTGGACGAGATCATTGATACCTGCAAGCAAATTGTTTGGTAAACACATATTCAGTGTCAATAGGACTTTCTCCGACTAACTGACCTAACGTAGAACTAAAAAAAAAAAAAAAGACTCAAGGGAGTCTCTTTTATCCCTTAAAGCTATTAAACCTGTCTTATTTTATGCATATGCATACTTATGTACAAATACTATAAACTAAACAACTTAAGTTTACCTCAGCCTCATTCAGTGCTTCTCAAATACTGGGTCATTCCCCTATTATATTGTCTTAATCCCCAAAGGTTAAAGAGTTTAGTTAGGCAACTGGACATTCAGTTTTTGGAATTTTTTCAAAAAACTGAATGTCCAGTTGCCTAACTAAACTCCTTAACCTTGACCATGACCTGGATGACTGAGAATCTGCATCGACATCTTTATTTATGCTTGAATGTTAAACTAGCCTCTATAAACTACACAGATGCAGATCCCCATATTCATTGTATTGTTCTTTTTTAAAATCAGGAAATTCTATGCAGAGTCCTGGGGTGTATGGCAAAAAATTATTTGTTATAAACATTGGTGCGTTATCTTTAAAAATGTTGTTTCTTTTCTCCTGCATTTCCACCAGAAGTGTTTTATGTGCCTACCTAGGCTCTTTAGCAACAAAACTACATTTCCCAAGTTGGTCCTTTGAATCTCAGGCACAGTTGTTTCCTCCATTTCATGTTTAAATGCCCACGCGGTGTAAAGCCTGAAGCATTTTCCTGCAGCCACTCTGCCTGCACGACCAGCTCTCTGATTGGCTGAAGCCTTGTGAAAAATGGAAAAATTGTTTAACACACACACAATGAATGTCCTTTTTTTTTTACTCAAAATATTTACATGAAATGTAATAAATATTTCTCTACTGTTAAATAATCAATTCATTCATGATTTAATACCCAACTAATAAACACATGTAAACACAATTATGTTTACATGCACACAACAACCCACAATATCACTTGCGGTGTCTTTAGCTTGAGACAAAACGCAGTTAATTTACTCCTATTTGGATCTAATTTTGAAAGACTAATGATCACTCCATGTCAGGACAAAATATAGAAATACTTACACGAGAGCAGGGTGTGACAATTAGTGACTCCATGCCAGTGCGGGCACTGTAACTCTTTTGTTTGCAGAAACCAGGATCTATGACGTAAATGATTCCATCTATGGTGAGGGAAGTTTCTGCAATGTTTGTAGCCACCACCACCTTGTTTTTTGTTTTTTTTTTGGAAAAAAAAACACAAGTGAGATTGCAGGTAAATTCACATTGGCTAATACATTTAAATTAGAGAGACTAATATACAATAGGTAGTAATAGCTTAGGATTTAGGGAACAAAACACAATTTTATAATGTAAAGATACAAAAGATAAAAATGTCTTAAGTTTAAGTCGTTCACAGTGTAAGGGAACTGAACCGAAATTTATTTCTAGGTGTCTAATAATAATAAAAAGAATAATAAATAGTTTATAAATAGTGAAGTTTGCAGATGACACAGCCATTGTATCAGGAATGACGATGAGGAGGAGTATATTGTCTTGTGAGTAACTTTGTTGTCTGGTCCACATCCAACCATCAGCAGCTCCACACCTCTAAGACCAAGGAACTGTATATTATATATTATTCCAAAATGAGTTACTTCGAGGGCAACTGGACATAGTAGGTTTCTTGAAGATGTTTCACCTCTCATCCAAGAGGCTTCTTCAGTTCAGTTCTCATCCTCCCAAAATATATGGTTCAATAGCCTACAATGATTTTATTTGTGGTGTCTTGTCTCTGCGCATACTCTAAGTTTAAAATAAGTGAAAATAATAAACTGGGGTTTGGAAAGAGCAAATTGTTTTTTAGTTATTTTTAACTAAGTTAGTTTGTCTAACGAAGGCTGCTGTGGAACGGATTGCACTTGTAGGTCAAGTCTCCACTATACAAGAAATATTTTTAATCTATTTTGATCCTTAAATACATATTACGTACTCACAAATATTTTATTGTTTCCAAAGGATAAATGTATTTCTGCAAAACAAAAAAAATTCTTAACTCACCTTACGGGCCCCTGCAGGGGTAGGTTGAAATATCTTTGTCTGCATTTCGGATGGTAGATTGGCGTAAATGGGAAGAACTAGTCCACTATACAAGAAATATTTTTAATCTATTTTGATCCTTAAATACATATTACGTACTCACAAATATTTTATTGTTTCCAAAGGATAAATGTATTTCTGCAAAACAAAAAAAATTCTTAACTCACCTTACGGGCCCCTGCAGGGGTAGGTTCAAATATCTTTGTCTGCATTTCGGATGGTAGATTGGCGTAAATAGGAAGAACTAGCAGCTCAGCTATCTTGGACCCTAGCCGTCGACAACGCTCTTGAAGTAGCTCACAGCAGGCTTCAATCTCCTCCTGTTGGTACAAAACAAGTATTTAGGGCCTGTCAGATTGATTTAGAAATAGCCTAAGAACAATCTTATAAATATCTCAACAACCTAAGCATTATTGACAATCATGATGCATTCGTGAATTTTTAGGATAGAAGAGTAGACTATTGGTGTGTGCACGAGACCAGGTGGAAGGCCATCAAGGACGCTTTTGTTTGGATGGGAAGAGAAATGGAGTAAGGTTGATCATAAAGGAAGAGTATGTAATGTGCAAAGGTAAAAATGAAAGTATGGAGGTTAAGGAAGTTCTGAGCTGTGATGAGGAATTTCCTGATGATTGGGAGGCCACAGCAAGAGTAATTAAGAAGACAAGTAGAAAGGTACTACGTTTGTCCTCTGGACAGGAAAGGTACAACCTTTATAGCAAATCCAGTAAATGATGAAAATAAGTTTGACTTATTACAATTTGTAATCATAAAATGTATTGCCAAGGACTGAAAAGATATTTAAAAATATGAATATACACGTTTAGGGAGATAACTTGCAAAGTGCAATAGCTTTCTTAGTTTCAAAGACTATTTATGTCTGAGATATCTTTTTTAAATTACTACTCATGGTAAAATAACAACAGCGAGTAATCAAACATCGAGTTTTGTGTGAGCAAATTAACTGAGTTGGTGGAATATTACGTTAAAGGAAATCTCATGAGATAATCCCAGCCTTACTTATTCACAGCATGATGTGATCAGGGACATAAAAATTAAAATTATGTTTAAAAGAAATAATAAAAAACAAACCTGTCCAGTGAGGAAGACCAGAATATCTCCTGGTTCCTGGGTTAGATGAATCTGTAGCACTGACACCACACACGCTTCAAGACAGTCTGCTTCTGGAGCCTGAATAAAAATGTAATAAAAACAGATAATGAAAAGTATGCAGATGCTCTCAAACTGTGACAAAAGAAATTTACTGAAATAATATAAAACAGTATCAACAACCTGATTTTTAAATACATCTATATTTGATGGTTGCATCAGTTAGTTTAAGGAATATGTTTTGGACTGAAAAAAAAAACAAAAAAAAAAAACACCAAATACCATCAACAATATTACTGATCATGGGGGCATTTCCCAAATCTGCAACCAAAATGCCTGAACACTTGTGGTGACAAAATAAAAACTGTCAGTGCAATACAAATTATAAATACATATTTTTTTTTATACCTTTGTATAGAAGATGTCAACAGGGAACCTCCTGCCTGGGATCCTGAAGACAGGAGCATCATCAAAAAAGCAGGAGAAGCGCTCAGTGTCCAAGGTGGCACTCGCAACTAGCACCTTCAAGTCTCGTCTAAACCTTGCAATGTCCTTAATCAGACCAAACAAGATGTCGGTGTGAAGGGTTCGTTCATGGGCTTCATCTATGATGATCACACTGGAATGAGGGAAAAATAATAGAATTGAAAGTCAAGTTTGAGAATATCAACTTTATTTTTAAAAAAAAGAAGAGTAGGTTATTCCAGGTAACAATCAGACATGGTATTTCAAACGAGCTACAAAGATAGTGCATCTAAAAAGCCCAACATTTTTCCAACCTACACATTATTATAATAAAATTCAGTGAATGTCCGTGACTAATCTATAAGACATCTCTGTAACTGTCAAAAATGTTTGCATTACATGTTATTATAGATTTGAGGTTTCTCATTTTTCAACCCGAATCATTTTTTATGTATATTCTAACCCTGTTGGTTAAATATTATCTATTCAAAATTCAAATTTTAAATTGTTTCAAGAAAAAAAATGTTTAAATACATTTATAAAAACTGCACACTCAAATTTAAGGGTTTAATATTTTTCCCCTTTCTATTATTTTTTTCAAAGATTTTTGTCAAGCTCGGATGTGCAAGCATCCTCTCCCTTTTTGAATTACCTGTAGCTTGCAAGATCAGGCTCAGTAAGGAATTCTCGTAGAAGCATGCCATCTGTCATATACTTGATAATTGTTTTCTCCGTTGTGCAGTCCTCAAAACGTATGCAGTAACCAACCTAAATAAAGAATTAGTCTATATCAAAAAATTAAAGTTTACACATATGTACATATATATACATTATACATATATATATATACATTTATATATATATTGTATATATATATGTCACT
>JAFBJS010000646.1:30767-53740 GCA_016785265.1 Paraplagusia blochii | reverse complement strand
CTCACTGCTATATTAGGTTATATATATATATATACACACACACACACACACAACCATACATACATACATATCAGTGGAGGGCCCTCAGGGCCAGAAAAACTTTCTCTGCTGACCTAAACATACTCAGAAAAACACATTTATTCATAAATATTTTAAAATAAAATTGTAGTATTATTCATTTTCTATTAATATGAAATGAGTTTTTACATTTGATTAAAAACTTTTTATGTAATCATATTTTAGCTAGCTAGTGTCAGGTTCCATGAAATCCGCCACAGGCTTCAGAATCAAAAGAGAGGGCTCTGCCCGCTGCAAGTGAATGGACACAGCCCGTTCAGTTCCTAGTTCCCTACGAGGAAGGCAACAGTACATGTCCTGTGATTGGATAAGCTCTCCTGGGTGTCTGAAAACGTCATCTCATTTGATTTTCCCCGATTCAAAAAACTGTAATGTATGGATTGGCTGATTTTGATGAAAAAAGTCCAGCTGATCTTGATTTTCTTTGGATCAGAAAAATGAGTGAAAGTATGGAGCAACTTCACATATGCATGTTTGGCTATAACCATCCCTATGTCCACTGCCTCTATTGAGCGCTCATTCGCTGCACTGAAGCGTCTAAAAACGTACGGCAGAAATACGACCGGACAGAAGCGGCTTTCAGAATTAGACTTGCTGTTGGATCTAAAACACTGAGATAGGTTGTTCGACGGAACCATTGGAGTTTCTTTGAAGAAAGAAAAAAGGATGGATTTTATTTGTAAATAACAATTGTGTGGATCATAACATAGCTTGCAGGCTCTGAGCTCGCAATCTGGCGAGCTGATTGAGTGCTGTAAACTGAACAGGCTGTATCTATTCACTTACAGCCTTTACTTTTGATTCTGAAGGCTGAAAAACTCTTTTTATATTAATAAATAATAATACAATTTTATTTCAAAATATTTATGAATAAATGTGTTTTTCTGTGAATGTTTAGGTCAGCAGAGAAAGCTTTGCTGGCCCTCATGGCCCACCACTAACATAAAGATAAGTGAAACGCACAATAATTATGTGTTATATTTGCTATGACTCACATCTTTTCCTAGCTTGACCCCCATTTCCTGTGCCACTCTGGCTGCAACTGACATTGCTGCCACCCGGCGAGGTTGTGTGCATCCAATTTTCATGCCTTCTTTTGTGTAGCCCTGGAAAAAAGAGATACATATTTGATATTTATATGAGAATTTAACCTTTTTAACAAAACAAAATCATTGCAGAATATAGCTCATTAAAAATGGGAAAATATGGGCCAAAACATGTGTGGGAATGGACAAGGTATTATGCCATTTCTGATTTTTTTTTATTAATCCATGACCATCTATATATACTGTATATATATATATAATATATGTTAGGGGTGTGCAAATTAATCATATTGGATCGGTTATCGTTCTGTATATGTACATATACATATATACATATATATATGTATATATATATACTTATACATATAAATATATACATACATACATATATACATATACATATACACATATATATACATATATATACACATATATATATATATATACATATATACACATACAGGTATATACAGTTGTGTTCAAAATAATAGCAGTGTTGTTAAAAATGTGAGTAAAACTCAGAATCCTTCTAATATTTTTATTTCCATTCACTGGGAACACTGCACATTATATTTTACATGAAAGCCTCAAGATAAAAGTAGCAATATTTGAATTAATTTACAGAAAATGAAGAAAAAGTGATTTTGGGTTGTTCAAAAAAATAGCAGTGTCTGAATTTAACAAACTCAAATGTTTACTCAATGAACTGAAACAACATTAAGATTTAGCATTCCTGTGATTCACAAAACTAATATTTAGTTGCATAACCACAGTTTTTGAGAACTGCTTCACATCTGTGTTGCATGGAGTCAACCAACTTCGGACACCTGAAAACAGGTATTCCATCCCAGGATGATTTGACAACCTTCCACAATTCCTCTGCATTTCTTGGTTTTGCCTCAGAAACATCATTTTTGATGTCACACCACAAGTTCTATATTAGATTAAGGTGCGGAGATTGGGCTGGCCACTCTCTAACCTTGATTTTGTTGGTCTGGAACCAAGATGCTGCTTGCTTACTGGTGTGTTTGGGGTCATTGTCTTGTTGAAACACCCATTTCAAGGGCATTTCCTCTTCAGCATGACCTCTTCAAGTATTTTGATGTAAGAAAATTGATCCATGATCCCTGGTATGCTATAAACAGGCCCGACACCACAGTAAGAGAAACAGCCCCATATCATGATGCTTGCACCACCGTGCATTACTGATCTCCCTGGAGCTGATCATTGCCCGAGTCGTTGCCATTCTGACTATTGTTCGATCCATTCGAATGGTCGTCTTCCTCTTTCTTCCACGACTGGTTTGGCTTTCCATTTCAGTTCATTGCAGATCATTTTAGGTGAGCAGCCCATAATTATTTGCACTTCTTTATAAGTTTTCCCCTCTCGGATCAACGTTTTAGTTAAAGTGCACTGTTCTTCTGAACAGTGTCTGGCACGACCCATCTTTCACAGGTTTTCAGAGAAAATTGCTTGTAAAACATGTGCTGGCTTTGTTTTTAAATAGGGGACGCCTAAATGACACCCGTTTCTTCACATAACGACTGATCACAGTGATCGAACTCCACACTGCTATTTTTTTGAACACAGCCCTTTCACTTAATTATTCAACAACACAGACTTGGGAGCATTTATATCATGAATGTTGGGTCTGTTGGGTTCCTCTGACTCTACTTCACCTACTGGTGAATTATTTGCGATGTATTATTAAGATTTCTACCAAAAACACTGATTAATCTGATTAGTCCTGTTGGACTGCTATTATTTTGAACACAACTGTATATACACATTTATATATATATATATATATATATACACACATTTTTATATATATATACACACACACATATACACACACACACACACACACATATATATACACACACACACACACACACACACACACACACATATATATATATATACAGCCGAAGATAACTGCTCAGCTTCTAGTTTTTGACAGTGGCATTTAGGGAAAGTAGAAATGTTATTACACTATAACAGAGTTGACTGTTGCCTAGAAAAGATTCCCAAGTTAATTGAGCACTTACATCTTCTACTAGGTACTGTGGGATTTGGGTGGTCTTTCCAGAGCCAGTTTCTCCTTCAATGACCAAAATCTGGTGCTCCTGGATGGCTTTTAGAAGGTCATCTCTGTAAGGGTAGATTGGAAGAGAACACCTCTCCTCCTGCATGGACTGTTTTCTTAGCTCAGCCTGTGACAGAGCTGGTGCCCCTTCATCCTGACAACACAATAGTTCCAATAGGACAGGGTGTTACTGGAAACTGCAATGGATGAAGAAATAAATACTGTCCATCTAAAAAGTCAAAAGGAAGCAAGTAGAACTGGTATTTCTTTTTAAATACAGATAATTGTACTCAAAAACATATGTTGATCCAGTGACCTGATAATACCAAAAATCATTAAACCTTTCTTGATTGTATTTTGTGTTACTAACGTTGTAATGTATATTTTATTTTGTATTTATTTTATATATGAATAGTTATAATACACTGTTTGTAAAGACTGGTTCTTTAATGTAGTGTATATACTTATATTCATTATATTCATGAAGTGCAATAGATTTTGTTCTGTTTTTCATACTATCACACTGAATCTACCATTAATTATAAATATAACATCATGATACCCAGACTTTGGGACTGTGACCCATGTCTAAACACAATGAAATGGAAGAAAATTAGCAAGATTTCAGCATTTATAATATACGCATACATATACAGTCTATGTGAATGCCTGTTTTTTTTTTCTTGCTTTTGCACTTCCCCTCAGTGGAAAGAGGAGACAGATATTAATGTCTTAAAACAAATATATTCTCCAGCAGGTTATCCCAAACTTTAATGAAAGTAGAACTTCCTTACTATTATCTTACATAAAGAAACGAACACATAAAGCAACTCCTGGAGAGCAGTGATTGCATATAAATGGCATTAAGTACATTGAGATGTCTATCTATCTTCTATATCTATTTGTCTATCTTTGTGTGTTGACCGTGAAACAATCTGCAGCCCAGAATAACCAAAGGCCAGATTAAAACTAATCTGGTGCTTCACTTTTTCCTCGTTTTGTTATGTTACAGCCTTATTCCAAAATGGATTCAATTCATTTTTTTCCTAAAAATTCTACACAGAACACTCCATAATGACAATGTGAAAAACGTTTTCTAGAATGTTTTGCAAATGTATTAAAAATAAAAACTAAGAAATTACATGTACATAAGTATTCACAGCGTTTGCCATGAAGCTCAAAATTGAGCTCAGGTGCTTCCTGTTTCCACTGATCATCCTTGAGATGTTTCCACAGCTTAATTAAAATCCAACCTGTCGTAAATTCAGTTGATTGGACATGGTTTGGAAAGGCACACGTCTGTCTATATAAGGTCCCGCAGTTGACAGTGGATGTCAGAGCACAAACCAAGCATGAAGTAGAGGGGACTGTCTGTAGACCTCCGAGACAGGATTGACAGGACTCAAGGCACAAATCTGGGGAAGGGTACAGAAAAATTTCTGCTGCTTTAGAGGTCCCATTGAGCACAGTGGCCGCCATCTTCCGTAAATGAAAGAAGTTTTGAACCACCAGGACTCTTCCTAGAGCTGACCGGTCTGGAGTTTGCCAGACGGGCAAGATACCTTAAGGACTCTCAGACCATGAGAAACAAAATTCTCTGGTCTGATGAGACAAAGATTAAACTCTATGACGTGAATGCCAGGCGTCATGTTTGGAGGAAACCAGGCACCGCTCATCACCAGACCAATACCATCCCTACAGTGAAGTGTGGTGGTGGCAGCATCATGCTGTGGGGATGTTTTTCAGCGGCAGGAACTGGAAGACTAGTCAGGATAGAGGGAAAGATGAATGCAGCAATGAACAGAGACATCCTGTATGAAAACCTGCTCCAGAGCGCTCTTGACCTCTGGGGAGACGGTTCATCTTTCAGTATGACAACGACCTGAAGCACACAGCCAAGATCACTAAGGAGTTGTTTCAGAACAACTCTGTGAATGTCCTTGAGTGGCCCAGCCAGAGCCCAGACTTGAATCCAATAGAGCATCTCTGGAAAAGATAGCTGTGCATCAACGCTTCCCATCCAACTTGATGGAGCTTGAGAGGTGCTGCAAAGAGGAATGGGCAAAACTGCCCAAAGATAGGTGTGCCAAGCTTGTGGCATCATATTCAAAAAGACTTGAGGCTGTAATTGCTGCCAAAGGTTCATCAACAAAGTATTGAGCGAAGGCTGTGAATACTTATGTTCATGCGGTTTCTTCGTTTTTTGTTTTTTTTTTTAATACATTTGCAAATAATTCTAACCTTTTTCACATTGTCATTATGGGATGTTGTGTGTAGAATTTTGAGGGAAAAAAAACATGAATCCATTTTGGAATAAGGCTGTAACATAACAAAATGAGGAAAAAGTAAAGCGCTGTGAATACTTTCAGGATGCACTGTACCTTTGCAGTCCTTGTCCCCTTCATGGTAATGGCTGTGCTGACAAAATCAATCATCTCATCCTCCTCCAAGACCAGCTGGTACTTCTCCCTCTCATACTTCATCCCCTGCTCCCGTTCTTTCTTTGCCCCAAAACTAAGGGACCCAGTCTTTAGCCTCTCTTCCTCCCAGCGGCCTTGCTCCCCTCCCAGTTCCATAGTAGTTTCCTCCAGTTCCAGGTCTCTCTGTGGCACCTCCTGGTCCAAGGCAGAAATTGAGCAGAATATGCAACTTAATTTGTGTACTGAATACAACAGTACTGATTCTTTACAGTGTGTCAGCATCTGAGATCTTACAACTACCTTGATTCTCTTTTCTTCTGGAATGTAGTAGCGCTTTTTCCTTTCCTCCTGCTCCTTCATTCCTGCCTTTTTGTAATCCTTAGCCAGGTCCCGAAGCGTACGTTTGTAGTCCAAGTCCTTTTTCTCTCGTTCAGTCAACTCATCAGTAGCAAATAAGTACTCTTCATCAATGATTTCAGCTTCCAGATCCTCTAGTTTTTCTACCTCCCTCTTCTTTAGATAATCTCTTCGAGAACGCTTTCTCAACTCGGGCAACTATTGGGAAAAAAAAAATTAAATTACACTCTGGTCAAATCAAATTTAAGGTTAAATTACATATTAATAGCTGGCATATACTTTTTTCAATTAAAAAATACTTACGACCATTTTGTTTTGATCCACTTCTGCCAGCTTGAGCCGCTTTTGAGCTTCCTTGTAGGCCTAGAGAAGTGCAAATCACACATGTAAACAATTGTAAGAGTATATGTAATACCTCAAATAAATGTTTAGACAAATATGTCTGACCTTTCTGTCTGTCCTCTCTGACAGGTTGCGGGTCTTCTCTTTGTCTTTTTGCCTCACTCGCTCAGCAAATGCATCTCTATCTTTCATGTCTTTCAATCGTTCACGTTCTTCTTTCTCCCATTCCTCCTCCTCTTCATTTTTCAAAGCACTATTGCTTGACCTACAGAGGATAAACACACACCAAACTGCTTTCTGACTTACTCAAATATTGAGTTCCTGCTAAACAGTTTATTCTTCTAAGGCACAAGGTTGTTTTTAAACTAGAGAGAACACATAGTATCAGTGTCATTGTTCTCTGTCACACAGAGACAAAAATGTAACTGCAAATTTAATGTAAACAATGATGGGGTTGTTATGAAGACAATTATAAAGACAAAGCACGTGTAATACTTTTTCCTATTGTATTGCAAAAGTTCCAAACCAACATACCAAAGAATCAGGTCAAGAATAATAAAAAAATGTTTTTAATTTTATGGATTATCTATGTGATAAATAAGAGATTTATTTTCACAAATAAAAGTATGCCCGACCATATACACTGAAGTCAATAAGTATTTGATCACCCTCTGATTTTCTTCCACTTAGAAATCATGGAGGGGTCTAAAACTTTCATCATAGTTGCATTTCCACTGTGAGAGACAGAATCCAAAAAAAGAAGAAAGAAAAAAAATCCAGAAATCACATTGTAGGATTTTTTTTAAACAGTTTACTTGTATATTACTGTGTCAAAGAAGTATTTGATATATGTCAAGGCCCGTCTGAAGTTTGCCAATGACCATCTGGATGATCCAGAGGAGTCGTGGGAGAAAGTCATGTGGTCAGATGAGACCAAAATAGAACTTTTTTTTGGTTTAACTCCATTCGACGACTGCACTGTATTAAGGAGAGGAGGAATAGGGCCGTGTATTGTGAGATATTGGGAAAACCTCCTTCCCTCAGTCAGGGTGTTGAGGATGGGACGTGGCTGGGTCTTTCAACATGACGACCCGAAGCACACAGCCAGGAAAACCAAGGTGTGGCTCCATGAGAAGCATATCAAGGTTCTGTAGTGGCCTAGCCAGTCTCCAGCCCCAAATCCAATAAAAAAAAATCTTTGGAGGGAGCTGAAACTCCGTGTTGCTCAGAACATTGTCCCACAAGAAAATAGTAAGTAGTGCAAAAAAAAGTTGTGGACTTTCAGTGTATAAGGCTGCATAAACAGTCATAAAAAGCACAGTCTTACTGGACAAAAAGGTGTCCAGTCGGAAAGTCATATCATAATGCCTCTGATAAATTCTGAATTACATTTTAGACTTCCATCTTTTTCTTTTAGTTATATAGAGCACATAACAAGCTCTTTTAAACAAACGTTTGGTTAAAAAGTTAATGAAAGATTATAATTAAACTGGATGAAATGTCCAAGAAAAGTTGCAATGATTACCTTGTAGGTGTTGATGATTCACTCTCTTTCTTCAGTCTGATGTGACTCCTCTTATTCTGTTGGCCTTTACTTTTCTTCTTTACTTTCTGTTTTTCACTCACATCTACTTGATCACTATCACTGTCTTCTAATAATGTATATGTGCGATTCTTCTTGTCCATTTCAGTGGCTTGACGTTCAGCCACACGGGATTCTTTCTCAACAACCAGCTTACGAGGTATCTGTAAAAAAGCAAATAAGACCATTAGAGGGTCAAACCAATGGGTTTTAAACAGTAATGAAAAACACAGACTAAAATTATAGATAACCATGTACATTTAGACAAGGATTATTTCTTCAATATGTTGTTCATTTTAATGCCTGTTGCCACTGAAGGTACATTTTAAGTACAGTTTAATTTAGGAGCTGATATCAAGCCCTTTTTCGATTATAGCAACCAACATCACTTAACTTCGTACAGCAGTAGCTAATTTAGCTAATTTAATTACGTGAATTTCATTACGGCATATGTCACATATATAACAGAGATGTTAAGATGTATCAGTTTCATGGGATTGGTGTATGTCAATATACTTTACAACAAAAATAATTCAGTCAAATAAATCTGTTTTTAAATATAAGCTAGTAAGGAACTTCTTGTACACTGTATGTAATTCAGACGTTGATACAAACAGAGTAAAGAATAAAGTCTAAAAGATTTTTTTCCCCCTTTTTTTGATCCTTTAAAAATGACACAGTAATGCTGAGCTTCGGTGCCACTGATCAACCAGTCCTTTGTAACAAGGGAGGTAAACTTTCAACAGTAATAACATTTATGCTGCTGCGAAGAAAACATGTAAAACTGAATTATATTTTAACAATAATTTTTGGTCTTGCTTTGGGCCAATTGTGCATATATTCTTGAAAAGAATCATGTACATTGGACAAAAATGAAAAATCGGTACCTTATTAAAGAGGTGCTGAGCAAACATCATCACACTTTGGTCCACTTCAATGGTGCCAGTCTGCCGGATGCGAGACACAAAATCTTTGACACTATGTGCCTTCCTTGCAGTTCCAATCATGAACTGAGAAACATATCTGTCACTTAAACCTGGGAGGTCATGGAGGCGGTCGTTGACCCACTGTTCTAGATTGGCCATTGTGCCTGTTGAGGAAACAGTAAAGACATACTGTATATTCATAAATCTCTCCTTTTACTGGTCCATTCATTTATCTTACTCATTTTTTATACAACATAAAATAACAAATCCATACCTTTAAGACAGCACTGTTTTGTTGGTAACAGTTGCTTGAAACGCCATATTTAACAGAGCAAAACTAAACTCAATTTGAGGTGATTGCACATTTAGTTTCTTAGTTTTTAAAGAGTACTTTAAAAATCATACTGAGACTATAGGACCATTGCCTTTAAATACAACCTCAGCTCCACCGTAGTTTTATAATAATACTTGAATTTCATTACGGCTTTGCTGCTATGTCCCCTACACATCATGGGGCGCCTGGTACCTTTAGTTCCGTCCTATCAACTGAAAACCAACACACAAACTTGTAAAACTCTAAACGTGTTGATCTGTGCCTCATACAAAATCTTCCTTATAAGTTCTCTAGCTCTATTTTGCGCAAAGAGTTAACGTTACAGCAAATCCGTTATAACACAACACATATACTAAATTGGAAATATATGTTCTCCGAGAATAGCAGTTCTCCCGGCAATTTGAACATCATATAGAATGACTTATAAGTAACTGCAGCTGAAAAAGATCGAGTGCCACTTGAAGACTTCGTTCGTGTTATATCAAGAAACACGTCTTGAAAAGTTAAACGCAACAAAAACCACTACCTACCTTTTTTTTTTTAAACAATCCCAGTCACACTGCTACAGATCTTTCATCAACCTCTGGGGAGGGAATAACTAAGCGGGGTTTAACACTTCCACTAAATAGATAAACTAGATAAATTCACAGTGTATAAATACACGTACATTTATTTACTTTACCTTCCATCAAAGGAACATCGTTGACTTTACGTTCCCTGACTATAGGGACACGGAAATACGTCATTAGAAGATTTGTTGTCGGCAGATGGTATCGCCGTCAGGATTTACAGGCGTAGAGGAAGAGGAGAAAGAAGGGAATAAAATTAAAGAATAAAGATAAGATTAAAGAATAAAGACAAGATTAAAGAATAAAGACAAGATTAAAGAATAAAGATAAGATTAAAGAATAAAGATAAGAGTATAAGAGATAAGAGATACCTTAGTATCATTCTTCACAGCAACGGCTTTCAACTCTGAACGTACTACGAATCCAGTGTGTTTCTTGTAAAGTTCTAGTTCTTTTGTTTGTATACTGTATGCTAGTGATGCGACAGGCGTCCGCAGACATGTCAGTCTCTGCACCAGAAATCCTACAACACAGTCATATCAGTCTGATGCTCTGAGGATGGAAACAAAAAAAAAAAACGGAAATCTAACTACTCACCCTGAACTCAGACGTCCTAACTGACAAAAATAGGTTTGTCTTCCAGAAGACTTCACCTGCTATTGGACGAGAGTTAACACTCAAAGGGAAGGAACTTCCTCATACCATTGTTGTTTAATTTAATTTAATTTAATTTACAACTGGTCTTCCAACTACAAGCACTTTTTTTGCTTCTGTTTGTTCTGTAGATGCAAATTTTGCTTTTGATTCTCTGCAACTTATGCACTCACTTTCAAATTAAACAAACCGTCCCCTGGGAGCAGGAATGGGCGTTTATGTAAATATAAAACATTTTACAAGGCATTATATTAGAAGTAAAATATTTCTATGAGGCTTATGTGAATTTTTAGGAATCACTCCAGGACACAGATGTATTTTAAGTCCTCATCCTCATCCACTTTTCCGTTGCTAGCTTGAGGGAATCAGCAGTCTCCACAACTGCCACCCAAATCACATTGCGCTGTACTGTACCGTACCGTACTGCAGGTGGGGGTTCCAGCCCAATGGAAGTCAACCGTCCTTACCGGGATTCCAACATGCCCAGGAGGTGAATCCTGGAATTTTACACTAAAAAAAAACAAAGACATTGCCTCTGGTCCAAAATGAAGGCCATATTTTAAGTCAAACATCAATATTTAATCAATATTCTCATTTACATTCAGTGTTTTTCCTGAACTGAAATGGATCAACTTTTTAGAACCATGTGGTCACCCATCTTTATTTGTCTGTAGACATATAATACACCAGAAGTCTGAGATTTTCTTCAAAATGTGCAGCACGCCCTATAGTGCAGTGTGCCCTGTGTGTGTGTTGTGCGGACAGAGGACACCGTGAGAACGTTAAAGGGGGAAGTGTGGGCGTGGTTTTGCTGCCGCTCAATTTTTAAATATACACACTTGTATGTGTGTTGTTGTTTAAAGGCGGACATAGTAGAAGACAACATGAGAACTTTAAAGGGGGAATTGTGGGCGTGGATTGTATATAAAACCCGCGCCCTATGATCAGGTGCGCCTTTGGTGCACCTTATGGTTTTAGGTGAAAATACGGTAATAAAAAAATATATATTTCAAATGTATTAGATATATATTTCCATATAAAATCCTGCTGTGACTTTAACATTCAGTCGTCAGAAAGTCGTCAATTCATATGCACTGCTTTGCATACATGTCATGTTTAAATACTCTAATAAAGACAAGATGAGATGGAAACACATAAAACATAAAAAAAGAGATTTTTTTTTGTTCGTTTCTGATCCATAGGCGTAGCCACGGGGTGGGCCAGGGTGGGCCTGGGCCCACCCACTTGTCAGTCAGGCCCACCCAATCCAATGAGAGCGCTGACCAAACTTGGCTATAATACTTTGGGGTTGGCCCACCCTAATTTATTCGGGGCCCACCCATTTTAAGGGGTCTGGCTACGCCCCTGTTCTGATCCCACAACAGGGGGAAGTGTTGTGTTAACAGCAGATCTGCTGCAGCAGAATGCCCAACAGGGGGTGCCAAATATGTGGTTCCTCTGGGGCTCAAACCCTGGAGACTCTGCATGTGAGGTTCTGGATGTGTAAGCAGGCGTGAGAACCGGTACACTGTGGAACCACAGCTGTTTCTTTCTGCTTCTCAGTCTCCTTCAGAAATCCACGCTTTTCTTTTCACAGGGAACCCGTCACTGATGATGCTCCTCACCCCTTCCTCACTCCTAGGTCTGGAATTCATGAATGCTTCATTTTCTCCTCCACTCTCACAAGGAGGAACTCCCCCTGAAACCTGGGAAACCCTCTGAGCTGCATCGGCTGAGTGGGAACACCCAGAATGCCAAGCTCTTCTCCTGGGGATCTGAGCAAATCGAGGAGATGCAGAAGTGAAGTTGTCACCTGACCCTGAAGGCAGGGCTGACTCTGATTCAGAGTGAGACCTCTGTGTACGAGGAAGGATGCGGACTGATGGAGGAGCAGAGTGAAGAGTGAAGGAGGACAGAGGAGATGACTGAAGAGAGCTCCTGGGTTTGGGGGGAAAACCTCTTGTCTTCCTGTGTCTTGTCTCTGCCCCTGTTCCATCGTCAGATTTCTTCGTCAGTAGTCTCGGTTCTCCACCTGGTTCCACACCTTTCTCCTGGTCACTAACCCACTTTTTCCTCCTCCTGCTCTGAACCTGCTCCAACCTCGTCTCCAACTCGTGAATGTCTTCGGTGACTTGGTTGACACGATCGAAACACGACAGCAGAGCCGCGACACTGGGGACCAGGTGGTCCAGGTTGGACAGGACATCTGAGGTGGGTTCACACTCTGACAAGTCTTCTGAATTCAAGGACAAAACTGAAGAAGGTGGGCGAGGAGATTGAAGAGAGGAGGACCGTGACGGGGAGCGGTTCGAGGACAGGGTGGAGGAAATGGTGGAGAGACGCGACTCCCCGGAGGATCTGGACGGGGGGACGTCCATGCCTTCAAACTTCACCCTGTGTCTGAACTGTAGAGGAGAAATGTTAGAGAACAGGAGGAGTTCACAAATCAAGGAGGAGAAATTTCATCTACGGTTAACACCTCCTTAGTCTTGGTCAGGCCCATCCACAGTTTGAGTCTCTTGATGAAGAACTCCACCATCTCGTGGTCCTGAGGTTCGATTGTTGGGTGATGGAGTTCAGCTTTCTCCTCCCTTTGAAACACAGTCAGCACCACAACCAACAATTCAATGAAACATTTTACTCCTATAACCCTCTGAGAAAGCATGAAGCTGTATGGGTTGCCACTCATAACACCACCCACAGGGAGGCTAACAGTATGGAGCAGTGTGATTTGGGTGGCAGTCGTGGAGACTGCTGCCACTGACCGTTAATGGAAAAGCAGAAGATGAATGAATGAATAAATTCAAGGGTATGTAGGGTTTCCTTAATACCTATAGCACCCTCTGCTGGAGCAGATACCACCAAAAAATAACTTTTCTCTTTCTTTCTTTTAGAACTCCTCTGAGACCTCCATGTCCGAGTTCTCGACTCTATCTTCGGGAGCCTCCCTCTCAGATTCCTCCTGACTGGACACCTTGTGTGGAGAAAGGGGCTGGGGTTCGGAGGCGAGGACTCTTCTGGGTGGGGCATGTTTGGTAGGTTGGTCTGGGTGACGACGGTGGAAATCCCGGACCGTAACCCTTCCAGTCAACCAGGTACTGGAGACCCCTCCCACGACGGCGGGAGCGCAAGAGACGGTGCACCGTGAAAGCGGGACCTCCATCAATGAGGTGGGGATTGGTCCGGGTTGAGGACCTTCTGGATCTCGAAGGGGCCGATGAATCTAGGAGCCAACGTTTTGGATTCTACCCTCAACGGAAGATGAGGGTAGAATCCAAAAAGTCGGGTGGACAACCACACCTTCTGACCCACGAGGTAGGTGGGGGCCTGGGTGCGGTGACGGTTGGCGGCAGCGGCGTAGCGGTCCACAGAGCGGAGAAGAGTTGCCCTGGCTTGAGTTCACGTCCTGTGACAGCGCTGGATGAAGGCCTGAACGGATGGGCAGGACACCTCTTTCTCTAACGCTGGAAACAGAGGAGGCTGGAACCCGTAAGCACACTGGAAGGGGGAGAGTCCCGTGGCCGAGCTTGTCAGGGTGTTGTGAGTGTACTCTACCCACAACAGCTGCTGAGACCAGGAGGTGGGGTTCTTGGACACCAAGCACCTTGACGCCGTCTCCATCTCATGATTCTTTCTCTCCGTCTGGCCGTTGGACTGGGGATGGAAACCGGATGACAGGCTCACGGTGGCCCCCACCAGGGAGCAAAACCCCTTCCAAAAAACGGAAGTGAATTGGGGGCCTTGATCGGAGACCACATCGGAGACCATGAAGCCGGAAGACGTGAATGAGGACGAGGGCAACTTGGGCAGGGGCACGAAGTGGGCCATCTTACTGAACCTGTTGACTACCGTGAGGATAACGGTGTGACCCTTAGACGGGGGCAGGCCAGTAACAAAATCCAGGGAGATGTGGGACCATGGTCTATGTGGCACTGGAAGTGGATGTAGATAACCTGCCGGGGCTTGGTGGGAGGCTTTGTGCTGATTACAGACAGTTCGTTGACGGATTCTCGGGCGTCCTCATCCAGGGTCGCCCACCAAAACCTGCGTAGCACCATCTCTTTAGTGCGCTGGATACCAGGGTGACAGGCAAGACGAGAGTTGTGGGCCCACTGGAGGACGTCAGAGCGCAGGGTTGGGACCACAAACAGGCGATCGGGAGGACAAACGCTTGGTCCCGGCTGGTCCTCCATAGCGGCTTTGACCCTCTCCTCTACTTCCCAGGTGAGGGCAGCCGGGAAACGCTGGAAAGTCAGGCATAAATGCGAAGAACAATCTGGCAATGTGGTAGTGGAGAGCAGAGGCTTATATACAAGCCTGATTGCAGATGAGGTGCAGCTGAGGGGAACAGAGTGAACAGAGTGGGAGTGGCTAACAGGCAGGTGAGCAGGAGGAGGGGCAGGTGGAAAAGTACTGGGGAATGTGTGTGAGAGACATGAAAAGAGAGCAGACCATGACATCCTCTTTGTCTCCTACCTGGTAGCACCATGTCTAGGATCGTTCTTCTACCAATGTATCCACTGTCCCTCCTCTGGACATTTCCAAACCATCTCAATCTGTCTTCTCTAGCTTTTTCTCCAAACCTTCCTGTCTGTGTTGTCCCTCTAATCACCTCATTCCTGATCCTGTCCATCCTTGTCTCAGAATCTCAGCATCTTTAACTCCTCCACCTCCAGCTCTATCTCCTGTCTTCTGCCTATTCCTAGTGTCTCTAATCCATACAGTTTAGACAAAACCAAACAAGACTCTTAGCCCCATGATTGATTCGTTCATCTTCATTCCGCAACAGGGTCTCACGGGCAGAAGTCTCCAAGACTGCCACCCAAATCACACTGCAGCATACTGTGACCCTTCCTGTGGGGGGTGAGTCACATAAGTCATCATTTACTAAAATAAAATAAAAAAATAACACAGCTATGGACAAATAACTTTTCAGAACACCCTACCTGTAGGCCCTGATAAGAACTGCTCCACACAGTCGGCCCAAAACCCACAGTCCTCCACCCCTCAGCAGTAGTCCATAGAGAGGACCCAGGACTTTTTGGACCTCACATAACCTTTGTAGAACAATCTGTCCACGCAGTACAGACAATGAAGACAAAAAGGCCTCGTGCACAGAGAGAAAACCTTCCACTGAATCAGAGAAAAGCTGAAAAATGGGCAAAGCAAAATCAATTTCTTGTTATTTTTATTCCAACCCAGTCCCTTCATTTTTTTTTTTTCGTTCGGTACCGTGTTTCCAAGATGAGTGCAGAGCAAAACCAAGAGCAGCAGGAGGGCAGTCAGAGCCCACAGCTCCCCCCGGGCTCTCTGCAGAACTCTGCCTATCACCAGCCACCTCCGCACAAACCCCAAGGTTCCCAGGAGCTGAAATTGCAGAGCAATGGCAGAGACAGGCCGTTTAATAAAGCCGTGCACCTGTGTGTGCACTGTTGTATAATCATAAACCAGAGCTGGTATTTACCTTCAGAACAAGCAGAGTGAGCAGCACAGCCGCACACTGAGAAGACCTCTGGGCTAGAAGTGCAGCACGGTGGAAGTTGATGAAGTCGTGAGACAGAGAACGGAGCTGGAAGGCAATGCACAGGTGATTGTAAGACACGGAGACACATTTTAATCCTTCAGGTCGTGTTGTTAAGCTGCTGCAGGAGGAGTAACATTTTTCGGAGCCAAAACACTGAATCTTAAATGTTTAATTCCAACTTAATTTGCATGTAAAATCAGAAATAGTCCAGATCCTTGGACTTCACTTCCATGGTTCCTGGTTTGGTGCAGAACTTGCAGCCTGTGAATTCTAAAAAACTACAAATATTACATGCAATACCTGGTTGATACATGAGGAGGCAGCAGACAAAAAGCAGAACTGTAACACGGCCGTCACTAGTGCCAACAGGGCGATGGACAACTGGGACCAGCGTCTGAGCTGGTGGTGATTTGGAGATTGTTCTGTAACCTTGGACCAGAGCTCAGTGATGAAGATGAGCAGAGCAGAGAGGAGAAGAAGAACCTGAAGAAAAAAGTCACATGGTTTAGATCGAGGAAATATTTTTGGTTCTGTTTTATTGAGTTTTACCGTTAGAGCCACGTGAAGGTCCAGGCCTGAGGAGGATGAAGGGATGAGGAGGGGATGGATGGTGAGGTGAGGAGTGACCTTTTCTCTGTGAGCCCACGCTAGAAGAACAGACACGCAGACAAACAAACCAGACTCTCTGTGGAACTGAGTCAAATCAATGGTCACACGTCGGAACCTGAGAGACAGAAACAAACAGCAGGAAGTAGAACCATAAAAATCTTAATATACATCAATATTTTAGCATTAAAATACATCTAAGCCTATTATAAATGTAAGTTATTATTATTATCAACAATTCCAGGGCAAATAGATTCAAACGTTTACAATGATTTTTACAAAAATGCTGCTGTGGCCAATGGACTCACAGCCTTTGGCTCCAGTTTGTCATGTGAAGATCAGCGAGGAGCTGCTGCGTCGTCACACTGTCGTTACCCAGCAGGAATTTGGTCTGATGGCCAAAGGTGTTTGTGACCTGCAGCTGTGTTAATCCAACCAGATGTAGAGAAGGGTTCAGGTGGAGATGTGGAACCAAGGTGTGGCTGATCCACTTTTCTGCCTCAGACCAACTAGAAGAAAGAGAAATCTTCTTAAGAAAAGTCACCAAATAAAAAGGTTCTGAGACCAGCCATGATGGATGGATTAGAGACACTAGGAGTAGGTAGAAGACAGGAGACAGAGCTGGAGGTGGAGGAGTTAAAGATGCTGAGATTCTCTTTAGGAGAGACAAGGATGGACAGGATCAGGAATGAGGTGATGAGGAATTGTGGTTTTCGTCTGAGGAAGTCAGGAGTGGCAGAGAAGTATGTCAGATTGGTGCAGGATATGTATTAGAGCAGTACAACAGTGGTGAGGTGTGCTGTTGAGTGGGCAGAAGAATTCAAGAGGTGGAGGTGGGACTTCATCAAGGATCGGCCTTGAGTCCCTACTTGCTTGCTTTAGTGATGGACAGATTGACAGATGAGGTCAGAAAGGAGTCTCCATGGACGATGATGTTTGCAGATGACATTGTGATCAGGAACGCTGTGATTAGGGGGACAACACAGACAGGAGGGTTTGGAGAAAAGGATAGAGAAGACAGATTGAGATGGTTTGGACATGTTCAGAGGAGGGACAGTGGAGACATTGGTAGAAGAATGATCCTAGAGATGGAGCTACCAGGTAGGAGACAAAGAGGAGATTGATGGATGCAGTGAGGGGGGACATGGAGGTAGTTGGAGTCAGAGTTGACAATACGGAGGACAGGGGGAGATGGAAATTGTTGACGCAACTTCTCATTAATTTGTCCCCATCATGCAACTTCGGTCGATATATAACTTTTTGCCCCCATTTTGGAATCAACAAGCTCCTCTGACTTATTTTTGCACACTTGTAACATTGCATTATCCGCCACTGTAACTTCTAACCCATTTATTTCTTCACAGGAGATTGTAGACTGGCCAGTGGTGGCCGTTAGTTGCTGTTCATCGCTGGTAGTTGCACAATCACTAGTAGCCACTGCAGCAGGTTGACTAGCACTGGGAATATTAGTTAGATTAGGCGTCTTCATTATTTATTCTGTCACTATTTCAGGTTTTATGGCTTGATATTTTTTTATTTTTTCTTGCCCTTTAAATAGAGTAAAGATAGTATAAGTAGACTTTCACTAGTTTTAGTCACTTCTTTAGCAACATGAGGCCCCTCCTGGTGGTAAGTCCTGGAGCTGCAGCCCCTTCAGCCCATTCTGGTGACAGGCACTTTTACTGCCTTTGCAAAATATTGTGTTTGCCGTGTAGTAGACACTAAAGCTGAGATCTGTTATGGAAACTAACTCAAAAATCTGATGAAATAAACAAAAAATCATGTTCATAATAATAATAATCAATCAACATGTTCAGTCATGTTACTGAAATTAAACCCAGTGGTTCAACAAAATCTCATGGCTGAATTGTTGCTGCATCATTTACGACAGGGGTCTCAAAGTCGCGGCCTGTGGGCCATTTGCGGCCCATGGAATAATATTTTGCGGCCTCCACCTTGATGTGAAAGTTTAATTTATAATAATATTTTATAGATTTGTTCTCCACATTTGATGGTAAGTCCTATACTTGTAGGACTAATGCAGCACCAATGCTAACTGTGATAACCTTGGATAAAGGAGCCATGGATCACGTATTCAGTTGGACATAAGGGTGTTGACAGTGAGTGTCCTCCTTACTCTCTGATGGAGGTGAGGTTACAGACACCTGACGGTGCTGTATTGAGTTGATGTCTGATGGTGGACTGAAGGAGTCTCCCCTGTGCCTGTTCCACACTGTCCTGGTAGTTCACCATCAACACCAGCCACAGAAACAGCAGCTGACACAGACAGTTCTGAGGGACAGATGTCCATTGGTGAAAAGGCTCTGGATGGACAGTTTAGTCTGAAATTAAGGAAAAATATTCTCACCTTCATGAGCGTCTTCAGGGCTCTGACTTTGCGGGCTTCATCTTTAGCCTGGAGGAGACCATAACCACAAGGTGGACGAACCTTTGCACTATGGTCTCCAAACCCGCGGACCACAGTGGTCTCCTGGGCCAGAAGATCCTCCACCTCTGGATCCACAGGTCTCCACAGGAGTGTGTAGATCAATGCCTGCACACACACCTGGAAAGAGATGTTTTTATTTTTTTTTTATCGTGTTTGAAACAATATCAGGTGACAGTGGTGGCGTAGTGGTTATTGAAGCAGACTTGGGTCAGCAATGTTTCAGGTTCGACTCCACCAGCTTCCAGGTTGCCACTGAGGTGCTCTGATCATAGCTCTGATCATCTCCACCCACAGGAAGGCTCACAGTATGTTGCGATGTGATGTGGTTGGTGACGGTGAAACAGTATCAACCAGTAATGACGTTGTTGGACTCACCTTGAGAGGCTCCAGCAGAAGAGCAGAGGTGAGGAACGCGGACACAGCCAACACCAGCCACACGAGGACAACAGTCCTGGTGAACAAGCTGCCGTAGAGTCCGACCACGGCCAGGCAGGAGCCGAGGAGCAGGACCACCAGGGGGTAGATGACATGAAGTGTCCATGGAGGGAGGAACCAGGTGGGTGGACCTCTAGAAACACCTGGATGGAGTATCAGTGCTTGAAACTTTGGACCAAAGTTGGACCAAAGGACCAATGATAAGGACTCTCTGAGACACAGTACCTATGCGGGTGGTGGAGTAGGAGCGTGTGGAGTCAGGAGAAGGACTGGGCAGGAAGGTGCTGGCCACAGAGTCCACGGACAACATCGACGGACACCTGGGGAGTCCAGCTCCATCTGGGGTGTGAGACATCTGTAGGTCTGTCCCGCACAGGGATTTGTCATCGCTGTGATCTGTCCAACTGCTGCAGGATGAGCTTTGTCTGCAGAGAAGAAAGTCCAGGAATACATGATGATCTGACCTTCACCTGAGAGGACTCGTAGGATGCATGACAATAGGGTTTACGTGGCTGAGAAGGAGGAGATGGTCCTGGGAGAATCTCGTCCACTGTCTGAACTGTTGTTGTTGTGATGAGCCGTGTCTTCGGCTGCTGCTGCTATGGACATCAGCAGGTCCTCCTCTAGAACCGGAGACAAAAAACACAAGAGACATATGTCTGCTGTGGCCCAGATCTGGTGTCCAGACTGTGGGCCACATCTTTGATAACGTTCATCTGTCTCTGTTGTGATGTCCTCACCTGACAGAGTTAGAAACGTGGTGAGATTGTGACTTTCAGCTGAGTGGACGTTCATGTTGACCCTCCCCTGACCTGCTGCAGCAGCTGCCTGGACAGCATGGTGTCTTTGGGCGGATGGGAGGAGAATGGTGGACGTGATGGGGGCAGGAGGTGAGGACAGACACAGCTGCGTCAGGGCCTTCTTTCTTCTCAACTGTCGGGTGAGGGTCAGAGGGGGCAACACGTTGGCCTGGTTGGTCCTGGTGGGACACGAGTCGACTGGTAGACTGAGGAGACTGTCACAGGACGGCCATACAATGACATCATTGTTTTCTAGTCCTCTTTGGTCAGTCTGTGGCATCAGTCCAGAGGCCGTCCAGAAGTCCAGGATACTGGAGTCACACACTTTGCTTTCCAGCAACTAAAACAGAGAGTTAATTGGAAAGGAGGACAGTCAACAAAGAGGACAAAAAGATATTGGTCACTTTTTTATCCACTTTTTTGTGAGAGTCAGCTAAGGTGAAGGGACAGGTTTACAGGACTGTTGTGAGACCAGCCATGACGGATGGATCGGAGACACTAGGACTAGAAAGAAGACAGGAGACAGAGCTGGAGGTGGAGGAGTTAAAGATGCTGAGATTCTCTTTAGGAGAGACAAGGATGGACAGGGTCAGGAATGAGGTGATTAGAGGGACAACCAGACAGGAAGGTTGGGAGAAAAAGCTAGAGAAGACAGATTGAGATGGTTTGGACATGTTCAGAGGAGGGACAGTGGGCACATTGGTAGAAGAATGATCCTAGAGATGGAGCTACCAGGTAGGAGACTAAGAGGAGATTGATGGATGCAGTGGGGGAGGACATGGAATATCTATCTTTTCTCTAGAAATATCTAGAAAAGACAGATTGAGACGGTTTGGACATGTTCAGAGGTGGGACAGTGGACACATTGGTAGAAGAATGATCCTAGAGAAGGAGCTAGCAGGTAAGAGACAAAGAGGAGATTGATGGATGCAGTGAGGGAAGATATGGAGGTAGTTGGAGTCAGAGTAGAAGATACAGAGGACATGGGGAGATGGAGAAGGTGGATTCACTGAAACGACCCCTGCAAAAGGGACAAGCTGGAAGGAAAAGCATATTTTATTTATTTTATTACCAAACCTGTGATTTGAATTTGTCAAAAATGATAAAAGAGTGTGTATTCTCACTGAAGAAGGACTTTCCCGAGCTGCGCTGGTCATATTGGGCAGAGACAGGAGAGAGGAGCTGGACAGTCCACTCTGACCAAGGTAAACATCCATCTCCACCGACTGACAGACTGGAGACGGGGGGACAGATACGTCCACGGTCACCTGTGTTGCACACACACGTGATCATTTACTGTGTGTGAGTGGATTGGTGTCAGTTCCAAACTCTGCCGACTGTAGTGAAGGTGTCACCTGACTGTGAGCTTTTCGGAACAGGAGACAGAGCAGACACTGTAGAGGAAACACCAGAGCTGCCACGGTCACACCCATGGCCATGGTCTCAGCGCTCAGCAGTGTCTTGGTTGACACTGGTCCACTGGTAGGAATATGGGAAAAAGACAGTCAAAGACAGTCAGTTTGTTCAGTCAAAATGCTATTGTACGTATTGTAAGAAGTGTGGCAGAAAAGTATGTGAGTGTGGCGCAGCATGTTTAAAGTGGCTGTCTCCCCCTGTCCTCTCAATCCTCCTCTTACTCCAACTACCTCCATGTCCTCTCTCACTGCATCCATCAATCTCCTCTTTGTCTCCTACCTGGTAGCTCCATCTCTAGGACCATTCTTCTACCAATGTGTCCACTGTCCCTGTTCTTTTGTACAAATTACACAAATTCCCCCCCAAACCCTCTCACCTGTCTCCATTACAGCCCACAGCACCAAGCCACACTGCCCCTAGTGCCAAGTACAGGTGTAGCACCAGAGCACTGCAGGTGACCCTTTGAGCCCTGGTAAAACGGCTATGGGCCGGACACTCCCACAGGGACACCCAAAGGTGGCGCTCCCTCACCCCGAACATTAGCTGGGAGGTGAAGACCCTGTTGAACTCAGTCAACTCCTCAGGACCTGGTCAATAAAGACAGAAACATTTGAGTCTCTGGAGTAAAACAGAGTATTTATTTAATCCATACTTACAGGAAGCCAGAACTTCTTTCTCTACAGTTAGATTTTTATGATTCTCCACAGAGAGCCAGTCCTCCAGCACAAAGAAGAACATGTGGTCTGTCTGAGTGTCCCACACCACCACATGTTGGACATACCAGGAAGGGTTCAGACCTGGAATGAAGGATTTGAAGAAAAAGAAGTTTTAGGAACAATCTACCACTAGATGGCCCTGGAAATTTTCATTACGATTCTAAGCATTTTTGTGTACAGCAGGGGCGTGGCCAGACCCCTTAAAATGGGTGGGCCCTGAAAAAATTAGGGTGGGCCAACCTCAAGTTTGAGCAGCCCTCTCATTGGATTGGGTGAGCCTGACTGACAAGTGGGTGGGCCCAAGCCCACCCGTGGCTACGCCTATGGTGTACAGAGGTGTCTCAGATAACTTCCCATGGGCTCACCACCCAGGCCAGGATTTTGTGCAGTGTGATTTAGGTGGCAGCCATGGGGACTGCTGCCCCCTGTGGGGCAGGCAGAAAAAACCAAGTGTCAATAGAGACTAGTCTTCTCTCCATCTTCTACTCTAACTCCTACTACCTCCATGTCCTCCTTCAGTGCATCCATCAATCTCCTCTTTGTCTCCTACCTGGTAGCTCCATCTCTAGGGTCATTCTTCTACCACTGTCCCTCCTCTGAACATGTCCAAACCATCTCAATCTGTCTTCT
>JAFBJS010000646.1:0-27378 GCA_016785265.1 Paraplagusia blochii | reverse complement strand
CAATAATGCAACTATATTTGATTAGGAAATATTTTCTCAGTGAAGACAACAACAATAAACTCAAAATGACGCAGAGTCATTGATACAAGATTCTATCTTTTTATACCGGTCTGGTAGGAGAAAATTATAGGCTGAGCGCACTTGAGAATTTCCTGTTGTGCCCATGTGGGTGAATCGGTGCTGAGCCGCAGAAAAATTTTGTTTTCTTTTGGCCCCATCTGGCTATTAGTTACAAAATGAGTCATTGATACAAGATTCTAACCTTTTGTACTGGTCAGGTAGCAGAAAATTATAGGCTGTGTGGACTTGAGAATTCCTTGTTAATTCGGGTAGGAAGATTTTATAGGTAGGAAAATATTTCAGAACACAGGAAATTAAATTTGATTAAGGGGTATTTATCTGCCACAACGTAACCATCGGTCCTTGAAAATAGTATGAGACATTTAACCGCTCCGAGGACATAAAACGGTTGGAGAACGCTGCTGTAATGTGACGAGTGGCTGATAAACACCTAAGATATTCAGGATGTTCCTTCCAGTTTCTGGAGCTGATGAATCACCAGGACTGATTTGCTCCTCCATCACACGGATCATCTTTCTCACAGCATCCAGAACATTAGTCTGACATCCTCCACATTCCAAAGAACCAGGAACAACCTATAATAAAACATGAAAAATGTAAATAATCAAAGTTTTCAGGTAAAGACAGGAGAAGATTCTTCTGGTGTGGACTGACAGTGGTGAGAACCAAGGCTGAGCTGATCTGATCAACATCCGGCAGAGAAGATACAGGAAGTGAGACCAGGGCATCAGAGACGTTCCTCCTGATTTCCCTGACGTCCATCAGCTCAGCAGCAGACCGTCCAGACTTCATCTGTTAACGAGGGTGAAACCTAATTATTCCGCTTTTATTAGGTTCAAACCTGACATCCGCGAGTCATTTAATCCTCACTTATCCTTTTGTCCCGCGGTGGAAAAACAGCTAATTAATTCAATTAACTTCAAGTGCTACCTGGGGGACGGGAATGAGAAAATAAAAGCACGGACGCGCTCTCACCTGATTGAGATGGCTGGTGAGGGCCATGCAATAAGGGAGGGTCTCCTGAGGGTTGTTGTGTTGGACCAGAGCCAGAAGCTGGGTCTGACTCTGGTTCTTCAGCCAATGGGTTGCATCGTCCTTCCTCATGGGAGTTCGGACCGTCAGCGATCTGGAAATTAGAAAAGAAATGAACAGGAATCGCAGTAAATCTTACATAAATAAAAAAAGTTTTATTGTGATATATTTTTTACCTGTTAAGGGCAACAGTCTTGGAGCCCAGTTGGTCCTCAATAATTAAAGTGACCACAACAATTGAGTGGTTTTTGTGTTGGACAGGATGTCCCAGCGGAAGGAGACTCCCAAATGTTGAATGTGTCCCTCTGTAAAAAGGACAAAACTTTTATTCATTCATCTTCATTCTCTTATTCGTTGTTGTTTCACAGGAGCAGCAGTCTCCACCACTGCCACCCAAATCACATACTGTGAGACTTCCTGGGGGTGGAGAAGGTGTTCTGCTCAGAGCAGGTCAGTCAACTGGTGGATTCAAACCTAAACCTTGGTAACCCAAGTCTGCTTCATTAACCATTTAGTAGTCAGTCACATGATTATGTCCTCCCTCACTGCATCCACCAATCTCCTCTTTGTCTCCTACCTGGTAGCTCCATCTCTAGGATCATTCTTCTAACACTGTCCCTCCTCTGAATATGTCCAAACCATCTCAATCTGTCTTCTCTAGCTTTTTCACCAAACCTTCCTGTCTGTGTTGACCCTCTAATGATAGAGAGCGTCCACAGAGAAAACCACAAGATGGACTTCTTCAGCTTGTCCCTTTTTCAGGGGTTGCCACAGCAAGTCAACAATATCCATCTCACCATGTCCTCTGTATCTTCTCCTCTGATTCTAACCACCTCCATGTCCTCCATCACTGCATCCATCAATCTCCTCCTTGTCTCCTATACTGGTAGCTCCATCTCTAGGATCATTCTTCTACCAATGTGTCCACTGTCCCTCCTCTGAACATGTCCAAACCATCTCAATCTGTCTTCTTCAGCTTTTTCTCCAAACCTTCCTGTCTGTGTTGTCCCTCCAATCACCTCATTCCTGATCCTGTCCATCCTTGTCTCTCCTAAAGAGAACCTCAGCATCTTTAACTCCTCCACCTCCAGCTCTGTCTCCTGTCTTCTGTCTATTCCTAGTGTCTCGAATCCATCCATCATGGCTGGTCTCCCCACTGTCCTGTAAACCTGTCCCTCCACCTTAGCTGACTCTCTTCTATCTCAGATCACTCCTGACTCTTTTCTCCAGTTGTTCCATCCTGACTCCACTCTATTCTTCTTGTCTCTTCCACAGTCTCCACTGCTCTGAACAGTTGATCTTCAGTATCTAAACTTCTCCACCAGAAAAGAAAGGGTGGAGATGGATACAAATAGTGTAGCTGTTAGTCAAACTTAACAGTCACCTGTACAGTGTGAGCTTCAGGCACTCGGGGCTGGTGGACTGACATGGAGTGACTTGGAAGGTGAAGATCAGCTGAGAAGACTCGTCCTCATCGTCCTTCCATCCTGTCCATGAAAAACATCCATGATAAAAATCCCACAAAAAGTCCAAAAGCAAAAAAATGCAACCATCTGGACTCCAGATGAGAAGATCACCTGAGCAGTTATAGGTGACCACAGTCTCCAGCAGATATATGTCTGACTCTGGACTCAGGTCACAGTGACCTCCTAGTGGAGGACGACTGAGAAGTACAGTCTGACCAGCGCTGCCCTGAAGACCTCCTTCAGACTGGGTTACATTCAGGGTGAATGTATAAGTCAACCCTGGCTGAAGGACACCTGAACGCACCACCAAGTTTGGGGAATGTCTTCCAGTTGTGGTGATGATGTTATCAAGGTCCAGAGCCGTGCCGTTCTGTACTTCAACGTCCCATTTGTACTGTTGAGAGACAGGTTTTTACAGGAGTTGAATAAAATACATCAGAGTTTCAGTGTGATTGTGACGGTCGGTTATGGAGAGAGGAACTTTACCAGAGTTTGGTCGTCACATTGTTCACACTGTCCAGCCAATATAAGGTTGGTGGACCCACTGGTGTAGCGTGAGGGAAGGGCAGAACAGGACACACACTTGACAGTAAGAGGAAGTACTGGAGCCTCACACACAGTTACCTGGAGAAAAAGGTTGAAGATGAAAAGAAATCTCCGTTGGTGGATACTCTGAGGTGGTTGATTGGTCGACCAACCAAAACATGTGAAGTCAAAGATGTACTACTATACTACTACAGCAGGAGATATTTCGAATAATCTGAGTTTTGCATAAGACAGGAGTGCGATATGTGATGGTGAATGGTGTGGAGAAAATCCAAAAAGGGTTTAGTTGTCAGCAACTGGACTTCTTCTTGGAGTTGAAAGACGTTTCATTCCTCAACTGAGGAACTTCATCAGTTTCTGGTTATTGTTGGAGGGAATTCTAGTAGTTCTCCTCCCCTGGACCACTCCCTTCACCACTGGACATCATTAACTTTATCAATCCCTGAGGAGTAAGGTCTAAAAAGTTGTTTGTGACCAAAACAACTCTTCACACCTTTGTCCAGTGGTGAAGGGAGTGGTCTAGAGGAGTAGAACTTCTAGTTCCCTCTGACATCAACCAGAAACTAATGAAGTTCCTCAGTTGAGGAATGAAAAATCTTTCAACTCCAAGAAGTCCAGTTGTTGACAACTAAACCGTTTTTGGACTTCTTCATGGGGTAGAAAAATGTTTCATTCCTCAACTCAGGAACTTCATCAGTTTCTGGTTGATGTCAGAGGGAACTCTAGAAGTTCTACTTTTCTAGAACGGTCCAGTGGTGAAGGGAGTGGTCTAGGGAGTGGGAGTGGTCTATGGAGCGGGAGTGGTCTCGAGCAGTGTTCTCCAAAACTATTTGCGCCATGGACGGGTTATTTGTCTGGTAATTTTTTCACGGACCGGTCTTTGAGGCGTAGTGGATAAATCACAGGCGTAGCCACGGGTGGGCCCGGGTGGGCCTGAACCGGTGGCTGATCAAACTTGGCTATGATACTTTGGGGTTGGCCCACCCATTTTATGGGTTCTGGCTACGCCCCTGGGATAAATACCAGACAAATCAAAAATAAAATGTCCAACATAAAAGAGGTATTTTTTAAGCTAATTAATCAACGTTTACCAACAAAATTGATAATCACTGAAAATATTTTTAAATTTTTAATTAATTTCACCTCAAAGTGGCAGAGCAGTTTTTAAGGGTTCATTGTCTCATTGAAGAGACACTACAGTGTGGACCCAAAATTAGTTACTTCGAAAGCAACTGGACATAGTAGGTTTCTTGAAGACGTTTCACCTCTCATGACGTTTCACCTCTCATCCACCTCTCATCCAAGAGGCTTCTTCAGTTCTAACCGACTACAGTTCTAACCCCCTGTAGTCGGTTAGAACTGAAGAAGCCTCTTGGATGAGAGGTGAAACGTCTTCAAGAAACCTACTATGTCCAGTTGCTTTCGAAGTAACTAATTTTGGATTGAACTACCTGGATGACTGAGAATCTACACAGACAGATACAGTGTGGACGTCCTCGATCAGACAAAGAATGTCTTCTCTGTGATAGGCGGCACAAGTTGCCATTTATTTGACATTACTGGACTTGGCCTGGACACTCAAACATGACGGGATGATGGTCCTTTTTAAAAACACTGTTAAGTGTCAAATAATACAAAAGGTGTAAATTTCCCCCACAGACCGGTGCGGGTCCACGGCCCGGTAGTTAGGCACCACTAGTCTAGAGGAGTAAAACTACTGGAGTTCCCTCTGACTTTAACCAGAACTGAAGTTTCTCAGTTGAGGAATTACACTTTCAACTCCAAGAAGAAGTCCAGTGGCTGACAACTAAACTCTTTTTGGATATCATGACCTGGATGAATGAGAATCTTCAGAAACGGTGTGGAGAAAACACTAGAGTAAAGATCTGGATGCAGAAAAACAGTTAAGGATGGAGAATCTGGGGTAGAATTAGACACGATAAACAACACCAGACAGTGTTGATGGAGGACTGTTGGAACGTAGTGAATGGAACGAGAAGAAGGAAACTGGAGTTGATGATGGACGCCAAAAAAAAAGAAAGTGACAAAATGGTACGTAATTGTCTCCAAATGTTGGTTTCAAAGAAATATTTGTTTTTTCCAATAGTCCAAGAGAAGTGAATGGACAGGGAATGACTCACAGACTGGTTGACAGCTACAGACTTCCTCCCTGGTTTGGACACAGTCAGGGTGAAGACGTAGAGTGAACTTGACTCTAGATGTTTACTGAGTACAGTTGTTCTGCTGGTGTTTCCTCCAATAAGACGCTCCACAACATGAGTTGAATTCTGCAGATGAAAAACTTCGTAGTGAGCGGCGGAATTCGCATTCCCTCAATCATTACGACAACAACTGAGACCTTACCAGGTTAATGAAGGTCCAACTGTACTCTAACATGTCCTCCGATCCTGGGTCCATATCAGGGTCATGAGAATCTGATCCATCCAGGATCAGATCAACGAGGCTGGACCAGAGTTGGTGTGAACCCCCTTTGATCACAGGTACCAGTGGGGAAGGTAACACCGTGAGGTCAGCGGTCCGCTGGACGACTAAAGGAGTTCCTAGGAATGAAACAGTAAGAAGGACGCAGTACTGTCCAACGTCAAGAGTACGCTGTGGTAGGTAAAGGACCGGAGAAGATTTATCCACCGGACTTGACCAAGACATCCTTCTTCTTTTGGTACAATCTGATCCTGTAAAGATCTCCCATTGGTAGATGGTCTTGTAGGCGGAGCAGTTATTGTCCACATGAACTTCAATAAGGTTAGTTCTAGACCTGTAGATCATGAACTTCCTCTCACCAAGGGAAACCTCTGGGCTGGAACACTGGAGCTCCTCCACTTCAACCTCAGTCCAGGAGGACATGTGACTGACGTTGTTGTAAACTTGAAGAGACACAATGTATTTCCCTGGACTGTGATAAACATGGCTGACAACCGTTGAGTTTGTCGTCACCCCTTCACTGGAATCACCAAAATCCCAGGTGTATCTGGTGTTGCTTCCTCCGTCCACTACTGCAGAGAACTGGACAGTGTGTCCAACATACTTCCTCTCAGAATGGGAGTGAAGACTGATGTTCCTAACTGGTAACTCCACCAGAACCTTCTCAGACAGCACACGGAAACAGCCGCCATTACTGGCCACCACACTAACAGACAGAGTCCCGCCCACTGCTGGAGTGAAGGTCACTTCCTGTCCACTCAGTCGCACCGGTTCCAGTCTGTTAAGTTCAAACGTCCAGGTGTAATTAACAGGTGTTCCACCTTGAACCTCTGCTCTGAAGGTCAGTTCTTTAAGAACCTCCAGCGCCGAAGAACAACATCCAACAAGTTGCAGATCTCGGATGTTTTCAGAGACCACTAAACTAGAGGACACCTCTGCTTGACTGACCAGGTTCCAAGCTCGTAAAGTCACCTGGTATCTCCCAGCTGTTAGACTTGATGTTGTGTACTGTCCTTGGATAATGTCCTCACTGCGTTCCCAGTCTTTGTTTTGTAAGGTTAGAAGAAATCTGACATCACTTCCTGTCGAAATCAAGGGAATAAAACCGATGTCTTCTCCATGACAGACAGGATTCTGACTAACGTTGAGCTGAAGACCCGTAATTCCATCTTGGACCAAGACTTTATGGGAAACCATTTTCCAATTAAGCTCATTGGAGACATTCAACGTCACCTGGTATCTGTCTGCATGAGAAAAACTATAGATAAATGTCTGATTTGTAGAACGCATAGTGTTGTCTTTGATGGTGCTAATGGTCCAGTACCAGTGGAGGTCAGAGCCTGTGGGAACATCTCCATGGAGCACAACGGAAGCATGTGTCCGGATGAAGAATGGATTCAACTTCCCATTGATCTTGAAGTCCACCTCTCCAACCTCCTCCTGGACCGTGAAGACTTTGGTGTCATTGTTCGCGCTGAGAACATTCTGAACAACAACAGTGACAGGACGACTGCCCAAACTGGTGAAGCTGTGGAGGAGCCATGGCGTGAAGGTCTTGAGGGGCGACTGATCAAAGTTCACGAACCAGAGGTAGTGAAGATCTGATCCACTGGTTACAGCTACCGATATGTTCACAGATTTCTCCAACGCTACGATAGTTGAAGGTGCTGTAATATGAACACTTGAGATGCGTTCTACTGCTACTAGCGAAACATCACTGCTAGCCTCACCCAACTTGTTGTGAGCATTTACTCGAACCAATACCTCACCAGGGTTATCAAACCACAATTGGATTTCCTCACCTGGTATAGTCATCTCCTGTGTTCTACCACTCTGTGTTACCAGCCACTGGAAGGTGACATTAGAACCTTTGGAAACGAGAGCAACAAACTGTTGTTCCTCTTTGGTAGGTACATATTTCTTCTTCGTCAAGGTTGGACACATTATCTGAAGACCTTGAATTCTTTCAAGGACTTGGACAACAACTGTAGCCTCCGAGCTTCTGATCAAGTTCTGAGCTACAACCTTCACCTGGTATACACCAGGCTCAGGGAAAGAACATTTGAACTGGGAAAGTCCTTGTTGGGATGTCGTCCGTCCCTCAACTGTCCAGATGTAGATGGTGCTGCTGGTACTACTGGTACTGACTGCGGAGATGGTTATTTCCTCCCCTACTGCAGCGTAGTTCTGGTTGGTGTGAAGAGACAGGTCAGACGCTGGGAGGACAACAGAGACGGTGATGGTTGCAGATGCTCGACTGACCATGTTGCTAGCTGTGGCTGTGACTGTGAACTGACCAGTGGAGGTGAAGACGTGTGAAACGTTGATCTTTTGCTCTGATGGAGATCCATCTCCAAAGTCCCACAGCACTGACACGTTGCTTCCACTGCAAACAGTCCAGAAAGACGCCGGCGTATGGACTGTCAGTGTCCGATCCTGTCTGTCATGAACCACAGACAACTGACCCACAGGTTTCTGGATGGTGACGATGAACTTTGCAGTTCGGTCGCTGACTTGATTCCATGCTAACACTTGTATCTCCTCAACACCTTCATCTCTGAAGACCAAACACTTCTCAGAGTTTCCAGTCACAGTGCCAACCCTTGACGAGGAGTTCAACCATCTGAACTGATAACCTGTCACCTGTTGGGGGGACACTGACACATGGAGACAAACTTCTTCTCCGACTGCTACAACATCTCTGGACGCCTGCATCGTCACTTTGGTGATTGGTGCTTCGACGCAAATGCTTCTGAGGAAAGATGACGATGAAACCGAACTAAACGCGGTGACGTTTAAATGAAAAATTCCAGGTTTGGGAAAATAATGAGTCGTTTGGGATCGTCCAGTCACGACAGTCGATGGTGATCCGTCATCAAACGCCCAATGGAACGTCAACAGAGGTACAATCCCCGTCACTAGCGCGGTCAATTCCACGTCTCTTCCAGTCATGACACATTCCATCGGTAGAATCCCTCTAATGGCCAGACGGTAGATCTCCACCTTGATGGTTTCTTGGACTTTGCTGACCACATTGGAGACAGTAATGACAACCGTGTAATTTCCGGGAGACTCATACACATGTGAGATGGAGTTGTCGGTACGATTTCCCAGCAGAAGCCCATCCCCAAAATCGTAATCCCAGACGAGACTCGAACCTGTGGCGACCTGAGCTCTGAACTCCACAGCACAGTTGACTTCACCGCTGCCCCTGTAGCTCAGGCTCAAACCTGAGATCTTCTCCATGACGTCCAGCACCATCCAGTTGGTGACTGTTGTCAAAGTGTCGTTGACACATACTGAGACGTTATAAAGTCCAACCGATCCAAAAGTGTGAGTGACTCTGTGGTTGGAGCTTTGAACAGATTTGGATCCATCACCGAAATCCCAAATATAGAGAAGATTGTCCACAGAGGGTTCCACGGACGCTTCTAGAAGAAGTGAATGGTTGACAAGAGGAACTGGTGGAGAACAGGAGATATGGACTTGTCCCAGTAGAGGATGGACCTTAATCTTCATTGATGCATTGATGCTTTCGTGTTGGTTGGAGATTTGGACGTGAAGTTTGAAGTCACCTGTGTTCAAATGTTTTTAGTTTATTATACATTAGTTTTTACACAAATACAAGATATATTGAAAAATCATTCTGTTATATTTGTTTCATGTTTCCATCCTGATTTTTTAACCTCAAAATATCTTAGTTTTTGTTTAGACCGGACATAGGCAATCTAAGGCCCGGGGTCCATATGCGGCACGTTGAGCTGTTTAATGCGGCCAAAATAAACAATTTATTTACATTATCATTATACTTTGCTGCCTTTACCATGCAATAATGCGATTCCCCTCAGTAGATGACATCATCAAAGGTATTAGAAATGTAAAATGTATTTATATGAGATGTTTACATGGTATTTATCGTGGTTAAAACAAACGCTCCATCTTTCTGCACTGGACTCGGTCTCCATGTCCAATCTTTGGACCAATTGTGGTCCACCTTTTAGCAAGACCTGGTTTAGACCATTATGGCTTTTATTTTGAAAGGGTTTTGCTGCAGTCATGGAGTTTTGTCAGTAAACGGAGTTTGTTGATGATGTTTTTAGGAACTTTCTAAACAAGCACAATGTAATAATTTATTGCTGAGATTAATCATTAAAATTGACATTAATGTTAATTTAATTTAATCAGAATTTGTATAATGTCTGCGGTGTTGGGACTAACACGTTACTTGTAACGGTGTTACATATCAAAACTACTTTTCTCTGTAACTAATAATGTAATGCATTACTTTTCCCATTCAGTAACGCCGTTATTGTTACTGTGGTGTAAAGGGTCTCGTTACTCGTTACTATCTGTGGTCCAAATGGACGGTTTCTCCCATCCACAGAGAGAGGACTGTGTGGAGGCGGAGCCTGTCTGCTGCCTGTCAGTCATGAATGAAAGACGGTCGTCCACACTAACTGAACCCACGCATTGAAAAGGAGCGATGATTGGTTGACATAGGTTAACATTTCAGGCTAAGCCAATCAGGAAGAGACCTGGGCGGGTCTTCTTGCCTTATAGGGAAATAAAGATGTCTGTCAAAATGTCTAAACATCTATTTTGTTTCTATTGTTCCACTACATTTCATTATGATAGTTGCCACGGGACACAACACTATACTTTTTAATGTGTTTTTAAAGTAAAGTAACTAGATATTAGTTACTTTTATGATTTAGTAACTAGTAACGTAACTAGTTACTTTTTAAGAGCAGTAACTAGTAAAGTAATTAGTTACTTTTTTTAAAGTAACTTGCCCAACACTGAATGTCTGCCGATTGGTTCTTGATTAAGTTAGCAATAGATTATAAAAGTTAGTATAAACTAATGTAACCCTGTCATTACACAACATGTGGAAAAGCAGTAAATACATTACAAAAATATATTTTTTTGGATCTGTAACCAGACTTTCAATACTTTTTGAGTTTGTTTTCACCTGGTTTGGTGTAGGTGTAGTTCACTGAGTCTTGGACGTAGAGCTGCTTCATTCCTCTCTGCACAAGTCCCTCTGTGACCAGACATGGGGCGGAGTGGCTGTGGTCAATCCTTTGACCGCTGTCCCCGAAATTCCACCTGTGTCACACAAACCAAGAGTGAAATTTCATCTGATGGATCAGATCTCCTGGATCTGTGCAGGACACAGATCCTGGTCTTTGACATACCTGAAGGTGACAGGCAGAGAGACGTCCACTTTGACCCTGATGCTGAAAAGATGTGTTGCATTCACAGATACATCTTCCTGAAATGACAGGAACTCCGCCTCCGCCAGTGGCGTCATGTGATCAGCGATTAAAACGATCTGAAGAGTCTGGGAGCTGACGGGGTTTGATGCCGTCACCTTGAGCAACGTCAGAAGATGTTTTTATTCGTAGTTTTTCTTTAAAAGGATCAACTGAAGAACGTGGGGTCCTACCGTGACTTTATATTCTGCAGGGTTCTTGAACGCAACGCTGTAAGATTCACCTTCATAGGCAAACATCTCCAGGTCGTCAACAACCCAGGTGAACTTCACTGAGGAACCAGCTTCAACTCTGGCTGTTAATACCTACAAGGAGACACAGACTCAGAAACCTGAGACATTCTTACAAAGACACATCTGTCCTCACCGCTCACCTGTGACGTGTCCACCAGCATCCTCAGACACCCATGGGGCTCCACCCTCAGCCCCGTCACCGCCTCGTAGCCATGGACTTCAACACTCAATGTCTCTACAATCTCAGGGTTTGCTGCGTCCTCCACCCTGATGTTTAACATCTGAACCCCAACCATGGGCACCACAAGGGTAACGGTGGAGAATCGGTCATGGCTGGACTGTTTACTACACCCTGGCCAAGAGGAGGCCAACTCTTCAGGGCAAGACGGGAGAAACGGAACCCCAGTCTGGAGCACAGGTCCAGACCAGGAGCTCCAGGCCTTCAGTCCAGATTGTAATTTTACCACAATAAAAGTTGGCATGTTGATGAGGACATGGATTTGATTGTGTTGATCCAGCGGAGGGTGGACGATGCTAAGATGGAGGTCAGGCCTTGGGTCTGGAGGTTGACTGATCACCGGGGGTTTCATATCAGGGGGTGTAGTTTCCTCCGTGTTGGTGAAGCCAAAGAGTCCGTCCAGCTCCGTACCTCTACCAAGGGTGTCAATGTAGGACATGCTGAGATCGCAGACCACCCCGTCCACCCACTGGTCTTTCTGGGATGATGGTGTGAGGCCACCCTGCCACCAACCTTCCCATTCTGAGCCCTGGATGGACAAGTAACTCTGACGCCAGGAGGAGTTTGAAGAGGCTTCTCCGTTGAGGCAGTGGAGGAACGCTCCAGCGTCACGGGTGTGTTGAATGGCTATGATGTCATCAGGGTAGACCAGAACCACTGCCTCTGGAAGGTCCACCTGTGGTACCAAGACCTAATATGACCAGGAACTAAAAACACTCATGTCTCAGTTATGGTCTGAAGAACTTACACTCATGGTCTTCAGTCCGGAGCTGGGGTTGATTCTCAGGGGAAGATCTGCCACTATGTGGTAAAAAGGTGGTATTGCAGTGTATCTTGGAGGTAAAGCAAAGCCCCTTTCTTTGGCTGCAGGGTCGTAGGGACTACAGGGACGGGTGATGGGGACACAGACCTCCAGCAGGTGGCACCAGTACTGTCCCACACTGCAGCCCCCGGTGGTGTTGCATAGCGGCACAGGTGAGCAGCAGCTGAATGGGTTGAGGAGAGAGCTGCAACCTGAGGAGCACGGAGAGGTTGGTGAACATCAGCAGTAAGGTGTGGAAGAACCTCAGAACTTCTGAACAGCTGCTTCACCTGGAGGAACCAGGTAGTGGTTGGGGTCACAGTAGGGACGGAGGATCTGAACCCGAGCCAGAGACGACTGGGGGCTCGGCTGGACCGTCAGATGGACTTTGACCAACTGACCTGCGTGACTGAACCACAGACCTGGGAACAGCTGTAGCTGTGGAGGGAGAAGACACTGGGTTGATATTTTCTACGAAATCTCAAATCTATGAAATATTATTATAAATTCAACTTTCACATCAAGGTGGGGGCCGCAAAATATAGTTCTACGTGCCGCAAATGGCCCACGAGCCGCAAGTTTGAGACGGCTGTTTCCGCAGACGATGAGGATTATTTATTGTCAAAAAATGATAACTCATCAGCAAACATTGGGGACAGTTTCATACTCGGAGGATCTCAGTGGTAACATGGCAGGCGGTGGATTTGAACCTGAGACCCTCTTGATTCAAGTGCAGTTCCTTATCCACTAGGCCACCACTGCTGCCCCAAAAAATGTACCCTTATTGTGAGATGTTATACACTTTGGTAGAGGGAAATAATCTGTATGATTATTGATCAGGTGGTTGACTGTCCTGTTGACTGACCTCCACCGTGTGTGGTCCAATCTCCGGGACGCTGGAGAGAGTCTGGATCTGGGCTTGATCGTAGACTCCACTCATCAGAACCAGTCCAGTCTGGTAACTGTCGGTCGGTGGTAACGCCTCTGAGAACCAGACAATAATATTACAGCGCAGTAATGTTCAGTGTCAATGTGAGAGACCAGGGGAGTTGAGGTCTCACCAGTGACGTCTTTCTCACAGAGGTAGACATGTTGTCCTGAGCAGTCCTCCCTCCTCCACTGTCCCAGTCCACCCAGAGCCATCTGAGTGCATCCTTCATCCAGAACCTGCTCAGAACCTTCAGTACCAAACCTCTTCAGCCAAATCCACACCATGGTTTTCCTGGACAAAACACAAAGTTATCAAGAGAACTCTTCCTATGACGGTCCAACCAGTGGACATGTCCTGATGGTGGGACTTACGCTGGGAATGAGTCGTGGATGAAGGTCTGCAGCTCCAGACTCTCTGCAGACGCCAGGTCTCCTCCTGGAGTTCCTCTGCAGGAACGTCGTGCTTCAGACCAGGAAGACGTCTGCTCTGAGATCCAGTAACATCTTAGGCTGGACAAGTGGATCCTGGCCCCCCGAGGACACAGGGGGCGCTCTGGAGAAAACAAGGGTTAAAGAACTGATCAAAATGGATCTGGATGAGTTTTGTGCTTTCTAACATTTACTGGATCTGGACATCCCATAATTCAACCAACATTTACAAAGACAGACAGACAGAACAACAGACAGATAGATAGACAAGGTGACAGACAGACAGACAGGTTGATTGAGAGAGAGAGAGGGGGACAGACAGACAGACAGATAGTAAATAGATAGATAGATAGATAGATGGATAGATAGATCAGGAGACAGACAGAGAGGTTGTTAGAGAGAGAGGGAGACAGATGGACGGACGGACAGACAGACAGACAGACACAAAAACAGACAGTTAGATAGATAGATAGATAGAGAGATTGATAGATATAGAGACAGACAGACAGACAGACAGACAGACAGACAGACAGACAGATAGACAGATAGACAGATAGACAGATAGACAGATAGATAGATAGACGTAGCAAAATAATTTTGTTGGATGTAAATAATTTACAGATTAAATTCAGCAAAAAACATTCTAATCCTATTTTTAACTAAAAATATTGATTAATTGAATAATTATTAATTATTTGCAATGAAAAATATAAAAGTTGCTAATGTGTTAAATGTATTATATTGTTGTATTAAAAGTTTAAAAAGGTTTTTTTTTAAAAAAAAACTTAACTCTGAAATGTGGTAATAAACTTTTTTAAGGAGAATAAATAAATAAACTTAGAGTCAACTCAAGCTTCTCACCTTCAGCAGTAGATAAGAGGAGCAGACACAGACTCCACAGCAGCTTCAGCTTCAGTCTGTCTGTCATTTTGTTGGATTGAAGCAACAAAACTATGAAGCAACACTGAGGAAATCACTGCTCCACTGGACGATCACGCCGTCCATCCTGAGAAGGACAGAGTCAAACGTCCATCTGATCCCAAACAACTCAAACCCAGATCTTTGTGCTGCTTCCTCCACACACACACACCATCACAGACACACACACTCCTGCAGGAGCAGGATGACTTATGGTGGCCCTGCCTCTTCTCCACACCCTCTCCCTCCCTGAGCGCCTGCCTGAGCCACTTGTTCTGTCTCTGGGCAACAGCCATAAAGTCAAAGTGGACACCAGAGGACGGAGCTGATCATTAGCATGTTGTTAAGTCTCAATAGAATCAGCCGCAGCCTTTCAGACACACGGGTCAGTAAAGTGAACCATCCTGACACCGACCGTCGTCACAATGAAATGGTCTGGTTTCTCTGGGGCTTTGGAGAGATCCTGATCCTGATCCAAATCCTGATCCAGGCCCCTGGCTTCTCCTCTGGAGCAGTTGCACTGAGACCTGAACAAAGAGTGTGTGACGCTGAGGAAGAGAAAAGAAGAAGAGGCCGAGTTGTTGAAAGACAGGATGCCTTCTGTGTTGCCCGGGGAGAGGGCAGATAAAGGCTGAGGGCAGTGATAAGGTGGACATAGCTGAGGGATGTCAGTCTGTTGTCATGGAGACCATGGGAATGGACAATAGCTTAAATGGCTACTATCAGGTCATTACTATTAGTCTGGTGGGAAAAGAAATACAAATGATTACAGGAAAAGTTTCAGAAATAAAGTCTATATTGTGTAAGTATTTATTTTATATATATATATATATATATATATTTTAATCTTATAACAATCCAGAATTTTCATTATACCAAATTGTGTGAAAATTAAAGTTATTGTTTAATTAGTCGCTAAATTCACAGAAATAGTTTGAATGATTCTTTTAGGGTTTTAATAATTGTTATTATTTAATCATAATTTTAAGTTCAGATGCTTAATATTTACAGCTAATAATGGTGTAATTTTCCAAATTTTTATTAGATTTTTATGTCTTAAAAACCATATATGTGTTTTGATTTTGTTCCATTTGTTCTGTTGTTTATATGTTAAAATTCAATAAAAAAAAGTAATTCCTTTTGTACATAAATTCAGACATTTTGTATGGATGTTCAGATTTTCTTTATGAAAAAATGAGATTGTTTTATGTTCAGAGATTTATATACTTTTCAGGTTGTCTGTATTTGTATTCAGACTTGTTATATATTTATTTAGATTTTATGTAGATAAAATTCAAATTTCTGTACATAAGTTAAAAAAGTTAAAAAAAAACCACGAAAAACACTAGTTTAGAGTTTTGTTGTTGCAGCTATTGGCCACCAGAAGGCAGCAGTGTAGCTACAACGACATGAAGCTGATTTTCTGAATGAATATTGGGATTTTTCAGGTTGTCTGTATTTGTATTCAGACTTTTTTATATTTTTATTATGACTTCTGGTATATAAAATCAAAATTTCTGTTCATAATAATAAAAAACCCGAAAAATACCAGTTTCAGTGTTTTGTTGTTGCAGCTATTGCCCACCAGAGGGCAGCAGTGTGGCTATAACGACAAGAAACTACTTCACAGGAAGAAGACCGAACCGGAAAATGAAGACAACAGCTTTCGCTGACAGACCGTAGGTAAGCCGATTTAAAAACGAAGATAAAGGAGCAGAGAATCTTCATTCTGTTGCCACAACTGGGTTGAAAGTGAACGGAGTTGATATTCACGACATTAACGCAACTGTTGTTTGTGGCATTGTGTAGAAACGCGGTTGTTTTAGCTGAATATCCATCGAGCTCCTCCTGTTGGTGAGTCCTCCTGAGTGTTACTATCAAATATGGATGAGGAGTAACGGGTAAAATACTGCTTTGTACTGTAGCTCTGCCGCGATATAACATTCAACACCAGTGTATTCGATGTCAGCAGCGACATTTGGTTTTTATATTTGTTAAATTTAACCCTCAAACACAGGATTTCTTCTTAAATATACAGTGCTACCTCTGCCAAACTTTCCAAAACACACGATTGTTGAAATTATCAAATGAATCGATTTCAGTTTTTTAGTAATGTACATTTCAGACACCGATATATTAAACGTTATGTTGATATATTTCTGTTATGAGGTTGTGTTTAGAGGACAACATTAGGGGATTCGTGGTTCCCTACTGTTTTCCAGCAAGAAAAGGAAAGAGGACCCGAGTGACTAAGTGGAATTCGACCTGCTGATTATTGATTAGACTGTGTGTATTGTCTTCAGTTCCTTGTCTCCGTGACAAGGGACTGAAGTGTATATTACAGTCATGACTTAGGATTGAACAACTTTCTTGCATTTTGGCTTTAACCGAGACTCAAAACTCAGAACTTTGAGTCTGCAGCCATGAACATGGGCGAGTTCAGGATGTAGAAGAAAGAACAAATGGTGACTGAACTCAGTCATAGCTGCTGCAGCACCAGTGGTGGACTAGTGTAGTGTCCCCCAACTTTTTTTTTTTTACTCCACAGACCGGTTAAATGTCTCGTACTGTTTTTGCAGACCGGTCCTTAAGTTGTGGCAGATAAATACCCTTAATTTAAATCAAATTTCGGTTCTGAAATATCTTCCTACCTATAAAATCTTCCTACCTGAATTAACTGTGCATGGGCAAGGATTTCCCAAGTGAACACAGCCTATAATTTTCTGCTACCAGACTGGTATAAAAAGTTAGAATCTTGTATCAATGACTCTGCGTCATTTTGAGTTTATTGTTGTTGTCTTCACTGAGAAAATAGTTCTTTTGTTGATATGGGTATGGATCAAGTGGAAGTAATAGACAGATGGCGCTAAAAGGAAACATTATTTCTATGCGGCCTGACACCAATTCACCCACGGACCAGTATTGGTCCCCGGCCCAGTGGTTGGGAACCACTAGCCTAGTGGCTAAGGAAGAGAAATTAGGTCAGCAAGGCTTCAGGTTCCAATCCACCAACTGCCAGGTTGCCACTGAGGTGCTCTGATCATACAGTAGCACTGTCCAACAGAGTCTAACTTTGAGACAAAGTGATTTCTTGGTTGTTCAAGTTCTTCATCTGTGTCCCTCAGCAGGTCCTATGCTCCCTTTAAGGACGTCTGAAGAAGAAGAATGTAGCTGTGAAATCTCCCTTCTCAGACAGGCAGTTCTACAAAACAATGAGCGACTCCTCAGTGAGATGCTCTGCCAAGAAATCTACAAGAAGGTCATCAACTGCAGAGGAGGTTGGGGCGTTGCAGGAACGCCGCTGCACGCCGCCGTGTCTAGGGGACATCTCAGCTGTCTGCAGGTCCTGCTGGCCCACGGCGCAAAGGTAGATTCCGTGGACGTCAAGGCCCAGACGCCGCTCTTTGCGGCCGTCCGTGGAAAATACTTGGAATGCGTCTTAGCGCTCCTGCGGGCGGGCGCCAATCCCAACGGGAATGCCACCAACAACTGCTCCCCGGTCCTCACGGCGGCTCGAGAAGGTGACGTGGAGATACTGAAGGAACTTCTCAGACACGGTGCAGAAGTGAACTCGCGCTCCAAAGTCCTTCTGTGGACCTCCAGCGCCAGAGTGTCCAGCGGGCCCCTGTACCTGGCTGCTGTTTACGGACACCTGGAGTGTTTTAAACTCCTGCTGCTGTACGGGGCCGACCCGGACTACAACTGCACCGACGCCAGGCTGCTGAGTTCCATGAAGCAGCCGAAGACGGTCCTGGAGATGTGTCTGAGACACGGCTGTGACGTGGAGTTCATCCAGCTGCTCATTGACTTTGGTGCCAACGTCTACCTCCCTACGCTGATCATAGAGAAGTCCACCAAGCAGAACGAAGCTGTGGAGCTGCTGCTGAGAGAAAGAGGTGAAGAAAACAAACTCACCCTGGTTGTTAGTACTTCCTCTAACAACTCTTCCTTCCTGTTTCTTTGAACAAACCAAGAAACATATTTAACCAGTGAAATCAACAGAGTAATTGCTTCCATAAACATGAGAACAGCAAAATAATGAGGTTACAAGGAGCAGAGGTGGAGAAGGTGGAGGAGTTTAGTTACTGAGCATCAACGGTTGTGAGCAGTGGAGACTGTGGAAGAGAGGAGAAGAATAGGGTGGAGTCAGGATGGAACAACTGGAGAAAAGAGTCAGTGATCTGAGATAGAAGAGAGTCAGCTAAGGTGGAGGGACAGGTTTACAGGACAGTGGAGCTGTCTCTTATACACATCTAGATGTGTATAAGAGACAGGTGGTGAGACCAGCCATGATGGATGGATTAGAGACACTAGGAATAGACAGAAGACAGTAGACAGAGCTGGAGGTGGAGGAGTTGAAGATGCTGAGGTTCTCTTTAGGAGAGACAAGGATGGACAGGATCAGGAATGAGGTGATTGGAGGGACAACACAGACAGGAAGGTTTGGAGAAAAAGCTGGAGAAGACAGATTGAGATGGTTTGGACATGTTCGGACATGTTCAGAGGAGGGAGAGTGGAGCCATTGGTAGATGAATGATTCTAGAGATGGAGCTACCAGGTAGGAGACAGAGAAGATTGATGGATGCAGAGAGGGAGGACATGGAGGTAGTTGGAGTCAGAGTAGAAGATGGAGAGGACAGGTGGAGATGGAAAATGTTGACTCTCTCTTGACACCGTGGCAACACCTGAAAAAAGGGACAAACCATGTTTTTATTTAATCCTCGTCCTCTCTCTGTTTCTGATGTCATCAGGAAACCCCAAAACTCTGATGTCCCAGTGTCGACTGACTATCAGACGACACCTGGAGAAGATGGACAAGATGCAGAGCATGGAGGAGCTGGAGATGCCGAGGCCTCTGATCAACTTCCTGCAGTACAAGTCTGTTCCTGCTGCTCTGCTGTAGCTGATGTTGAGAACGTTCTGTAGAGAGTCGCTGTCTGTGGTCATGTGATGTTCCTGCTCTGAACCAATATGTTTGTTACGTATAATGTTGATGTATATGTGGAGGACGGTTCACACTTGGCCTGGAGCTGAGAGTTAGAGTGAAGTTCACTGACAGACTTGGTCACATGTTCATCAGGATCTGAAAAGAATCATTGTCTCCAGGTTTGGGACAAATCTACTTGTATTAAAAGCTTAAAGAAGTTTTTAACTTATTAAGGTAATGTTACTTTTTTAAAACTGCACTGCAAGCCAGACTCTACAAAGTAAACCTGAACTAACCAATCACTTCTTACTTAATGTAAACAGATTATCATGACAACGCCCCCTACAGGTGAATCGAGCACAGGAATAAAAGTAATTTATTCATTTTGTTTTCAGTGTTTGGTCTAAAATAACTTTAAAAGTATCTTAATTAGCAGAAAAAAAACACACTGTCACCTCATTGTTCCTGTTCCCTGAAGATAAGATCTCTGCCTGCAGTCTGCATTCTCACCACTAGAGGTTCCTAAATCCTAACCACCAGGTCTTTCTGTTAAAAATGCAGACAAAGGACGATGGAAATCACTCATGTCAGCTTTAAAAGGTTTGGTCAAAAAAACATGTGATTCTATACACTGACCTGTAGATGGCAGCAAGATGTCAGACATTTTTTGCAGAAGAAAAATTCCCTGTGATACATACGCATTAATCAGTGTTCCCCAACCTTTTTTGCATCACGGACCAGTCGTTGAGTTGTGGCAGATAAATACCCTTTAATAAAATGAAATCTCCAGTGTTCTGAAATATTTTTACCTACCTATAAAATCTTCCTACCCAAATTAACTGTGCATGGGCACAACAAGAATTTCTCAAGTGCACACAGCCTATAACTTTCTGCTACCAGACCGGTATAATATATATATTAGTCCCGTCACCAATTCATCCACGGACCGATCCCCAGCCCCCGACCCAGTGGTTGGGGACCACTGGTATAAAGAATCAGAGTCAGCAAGAGTTTAAAAGTTGCATGGCCTTTTATGTGTTGTTATTAAACAACGTTCACTTTGTCCCGTCAGAAAATATAGAAAAATAATTACTATTTCACTTTTGCTTCTCAAGCAACTGCAGAAAAACATGATGTAAAGTTTTTTTGATTTAAAATAGAGAAGAGAAAACTCAAAATCAACTTTTACACACGGTGGATTATAAAATAATAAGGATAAAGAGAAGAAAAAACCTTCAAACTTCTGCTGCAATTAAAGAAAAAACATCCTGGAGTCACATGTTACAGTCAGATGAGGTCATTTCCTGTTGGTGATAATGCCACAGTTGAAAGCTCAGAGTTCAAGTAGATGTTTTTGTTCCACTCAAGTGTTGGCTGAAGAACAGTTTAAACAGTTCCTCGTTGGTCCCTTCCTGCACAAATAGAATGAATAAAAAAATGGACGGAGCCAGTGTGATGGACACAGAAGATCTGGGTGGAAGACAAACTCCTTCAGCTTTGGTCAAAGTCAGGTTGAGAGCCTGACATATGGACATGTACACATACATTCTGCAGCTTTTTATTTTGACACTAGGGGGTGCTAGCTGTCATATGACCGATGTACGCCGGTACTATTGGCCCAATATTTCCATGTTTTATTTTATGATTCCATGGGGGTCTGAGACCTAAAACCTCAGTATCGGTAGCAGTTGATAGCGGTATCGTGAAATTAAGCGTAAAGACAATATCGGCAAAAGTTCGGACATACCTAAAATAAACCAATCACATTCAATTTTCAGGCCTTGATACGAACAAGAGTCACGATTTAAGTAGAATAAATGTTTTGTTGGAGTTAAAGCTATTAAAAATGTGTTTTTAATAAATAGTCCTTTAACCATGGCGCCCCCTGTTGGTTCCTTAAGAAACTTCAATTCCATTTAGGTGTGTCCATTTCCGATATACTAGTCGTTAAACCTCATGGCGTCACCGCCACATGGTGGGAGGGTCCATTTCAATATCAAGGCCTTGATCATGTGATCTCAGCCCAGGCCTACGTCCAGTGACATCATCACTACGAAGCCCAGGATGGACGTCAAGGAGGCTAGCTTCCCATTTCCACTGTGGACACCAAAATAAAGTGGTCACAGACAAATAAAGACTTTTGACGCTCCCTCCTCGGTCCTTTTCTTCTGTCTTTACCTGACTTGAGCTTCTGGGATGATGTCATCCACCACCACGTAGACCATGGCCCCGGCAGCAAACGCCAACGCATACGGCAACAAGGGTTCCGCCATAACGATGGTGATTGCACCCAACACCCCAGCAGCGGGCTCCACCATGCCACTCAGCTGACCGTACCTCGGGTCCAAACAAAAACATTTTAATATCAGAAAAAGAAAATGTTTTAGTCAACTATTCACTGTACAACTGGGTCCTACCAGAAGCTCTTCCACGTGGAGACCCCTGAACCTCGCAGAGGCAGGCTGACCGCTAGGCCCTCTGGGAAATTCTGGATGCCAATGCCAATGGCTAAATTTCTGAGGCAGAAAGAAAAAAAAGGAAAGTCAAATAAAGATGTTTTTAACAAAAAACAAAGAAGTCATATCATGCAGTACTGATATAACACCACTGAGTGTCAGTAATAAACCAACAGTCTCAAATCAGTCCAGGTGATTTTTGTGAAAAGGAAATCATATTTTGGTTCGACCTGGACTGTAAGCATGCCTGTTTAAGATATGTTTTCCTTCTGCCACTGGAGGGGAGCTAAACTACTGGTCACCTGACTGCATCTCACCCTATCAGTGGAATCTCTCTGGTTCTTTCCTCAGCCTTGTTGCTTCTTCTACTCTTCTTTCTTGGTCATGAACAGGAGGAACACCTCCATTTCCATCTCCATCTCCTCTCTCTCTAGTCTCTTTCCACCAGTGGCGGGCCGTGTATTTCAAATGTAGGCCTTCAGTGATGTCATATCTTTGTGTGTATCAGTATGACGCCAGTATGACGCCAGTATGACGCCAGGACTTGAGATAGCATGTTGCTAGCAACTAGCATGTTGGAGGATGACATTGTCAGACTCCCAGGAGAGCTTATTCAATCACAGGACACCTATGTGTTGCCTGCGCATAAAGCCAGCTAGAATGCCCTGAGGTCGCTATCTCCTGAGATGATTGGTCTGAGCTCTGTAAACTGATCGGGTTGTGTAAACTCACTTACAGTGGGCGGAGCCTTCATTTTTGATTCTGAAGGGTCTGGCATATTTCATGGAACGTGACAATGCTAGCTAGCTAAATTATTTTTAGGATTAGATAAAGAGATTTTATCAAATTTCTTAAATGTAAAACTCTTTATAATAACAAAAAATACATAATAATACAATTGTCTTTAAAATATTAACGAATAATTGTGTTTTGAGTATATTTAGGCCAGCAAAGAAGGCTTTGCAAATCCAGGTTAAAGGACAGAGCTGAAACCTTTTTTTCCCCGTTTCTTTTTTCATTGCAATACCCCGGAATAATCGATAGAGGGCAGCAAAGTACCTAACACAACTAGGCCTGGCCATTTTATTCGGTCCTAAAGAAAATGCAGCTGTACTGACCATTTGATTTTTTTTTTTTACTCCTACAAGAGACGCGTCAAAACAGAGATTTATCCTGTGTCTGGAGCTGGTCTTACCTGGCGCTCTCAAATGTGGCAGAGGACGTCTTACCGATGGCTCCAAAACCAACTCCCACAGCTAAGCCCTCTGGAGATAAGAACAGCACGGAAAAGAAAAGAGAGAAACAACTGTTAACCTCAGAAGTTTTGATGTTTTCTTCACTTTAAGGTGTCTCAGAGAAGGTACGCTTCAGTTCCAGAGCTGCTTGATCAGACCTGGGCAATTATTTTGAGTCACGGGCCAGATCTGGATCAGAAGGATTGAGTATTTGCATGATCTACGATAAATGATGAGTAAAGTATTGAATAAAGCCTAAATGCTCGAATGCTTTTAGCGTCATCTATTGAGGAAATGCTAGCTTTGCAGGGAAAAGGCAGAAGGATAAGGATAATATCAAATTAACCCTTTATAGGGCACTCATTGAAATACTATGAAATTCAAAAAAACAAATTCAACTACAAGAGTGTTGTTGGAGGACATTACCAGAGATTATTTCTGTTTCCAATATTTTCAAAATATTTAATCGTCTTCAAAGGAAACAAAGTTACCGTAATTGGTTCCTCGCCCAAAATTACATATATGTAAAATTTTCAATAATAACACCTTTAAGATGAAAGGAACATGTATGTTTCGCATTAGAACTTCAGTTTTAGAACATAAGAGCTGATACAGACTCCTTCAACCAATCAGCAGGTACACTCCTGGAACCTGCTGATTGGTTGAATGACACAGCCATGTGATCTGTGATGTTGGGTGATCTCTTCTGAATGGCTGAGTGAGGACCACATGGTTCTTGACCTCACTGAGGTAGAGGGAGGGGGCCATTAGTAGGGTGCGGAAAGTACCAAAAACAGTCACTTGCCCTATAAAGCGCTAAACGTATAGTTTGAACAAGTTTGGCGGGCAGGATTATGACCCCAAATCGGCCGCATCTGGCCCCCGGGCCTTAGTTTGCCCAGGTCTGTTCTAGAGAATCAGCAGTCTCAATGACTGGCACCCAAATCCCACTGCACCACACTGTGAGTCTTCCTGTGGGTGGTGCGCCCACTGGTAGTTATGTGAGTCAGGATGGTGCTACGCTCAGGACATCTCAGTGGCAACCTGGCAACAGATGGATTAGAACCTGAACCCTTTCCAGTCCCAACTCCACCTCGTCTACCACCAGGTCACAAACCACTGCCATCCACAATAACATATACTTTTATTTTTAGATTAACTTCACCTCATGTTGATGAATGATCCCTGGGAACCTCTGATGGTAACATTGCTCAACGTAAACACTGAGGCTTCCTCAATCTCTGCCTCATTTCTCCTTGTTTTTTCTTCGTCAAATCTCTTTGGTGGAGAAATCACGTACATGTTTCTAAGAATAGCCCTGGTTGAGGAAACACTGCTAATCCTGTGCATGAGGGGCGTGAGGGAGGTTGTAATGTTGAGACCACCTCACTGAGCCTCTGAGTCCCCGCTCACATTTGCACGCCTCGTAAATGCTGCGGGCAGCGGCGGCATCCCTCTGCCGTGACTCCGTTTGTCTCATTTGCGATGCCTGTCATGCACAGTTAAAGTACACACCAATCAAAACCAATGTGAAAAGGTCACTGTATGTGTGAGCGTGTGTGTGTGTGTGTGTGAGAGGCGAGGACGAGTGTGGCCTAATCCATGGTGTGTGCATTAACATTCTTCACCCTGGAAGTAGACAAACAGAACCACGGCTACTGTATTAGAACAGAGACATCAGGGGAACCATGTTCCAGTTGAGATGTTCTCATAATAAGACCTTTCCAACATCTTAAGAGAAAATAGTTTTTTCCGCTTCAAAGTTTTTTTTTGTTTTGCTTGTCTGTTGCCGGGTCACCGGAGCAGCTGGCACCACCCAAATCGCATTGCACCATACTATGAGCCTTCCTGTGGGTGGTGATCCCACAAGAAGTTTTGTGGGTCGGGACAGTGCCAAGATCCAAGCCCCTCAGTGGCAACCTGGCAGACGGTGGATTTAAACTTGAAGCCCTGCGAACCCATGTCCGCTTCCTTAACCACTGGGCCACCATTGCCGCCTTTTTTACAAATTTTCCTTGATATTTTAGTGTAAGCAACGTTAGTTTGTCATAACTCTGATTCAAGTCATTCAAATGTATGTATGAGCACTATTGTGTATCCATTTGGTCCACAGTAGAAAACATCTGGGAGACATCTGTATCTGTAACGTTAGGTAAAACCATGGAGGCAGCCAGGGTTCTCCAACCTTGTTGAAACCAAGAGCCACTTTCAGGAAACTCAGTAATACGAAGAGACACTAGTTTGATGCAGACGAACTATGGGACATACAATAGTGACCACTCTTCTGACCACCATGCACCTTTGCACCCATTTTGGACAAATTTTGTTAGTTTGGAAGACACCCCTCGGGCACTCTAGGTTGACCATGGGGGCTACCAGGTGACCCCGGGCACCAGGTTGGTGACCACTGTCCTAAACTCTTTTCATCAATCAGCTAAAGGATTGGTCTAGCACAGTTGCCGGCAACCCACGGCTCCAGAGCCGCAGGCAGCTCTTTAGCACTCCCCCAGTGACCCCCTGGCTTTTTAAAAAAATGTGTGAAAATTGAGAAAGAATTATTTTTTTGAGGACCCAAAAAAAAAAAAAAAAATTGAGTACCGCATAAAAATGGACCAAAATGGACTTTGTTTTTTCTTTTATCCTTTTTTAATGTTTTTTTAAAAAAACACAATCTTTCCAACAAAGGAATGCTATGCAAATAGATAATAATTGAAGTAATATTTTTTATAATAAATGGAAGTTCATTTCCACTTCTCTTTTCCATGTAAAATGTTTTATTTTTATAATTGCAATTTAACTGCAGGCTGCGTGATTGTATTATCCCACTGTGGTTTTTTTTCCCCAGAATCCTTCTTCTCCTCCTTTCGGCTTGTCCCTTTTTTCAGGTGTTGCCACAGCAAGTCAACAATTTCCATCTCCCCCTGTCCTCTGTATCTTCTACTCTAACTCCAACTACCTCCATGTCCTGCTTCACTGCATCCATCAATCTACTCTTTGTCTCCTACCTGGTAGCTCCATCTTTAGGATCATTCTTCTACCAATGTATCCACTGTCCCTCCTCTCAACATGTCCAAACCATCTCAATCTGTCTTCTCTAGCTTTTTTTCCAAACCTTCCTGTCTGTGTTGTCCCTCTAATCACCTCATTCCTGATCCTGTCCATCCTTGTCTCTCCTAAATCTCAAGCATCTGTAACTCCTCCACGTCCACCCCTGCCCCCTGTCTTCTCCTAAATCCTAGTGTCTCTTTAAAAAATAAAAAGTTGGACATAATTCCAACTCTGGCATTATTCATGTTTAATTTAAGAAGGAAAAACATTGTCCCACCATCCATCCAACCCTATATTATTTTCATCGTGTTACAAAAATACACTATATCTATTCTTTTTGGCCTAAAGATACCAGACAGAGACTGATGCCAGCAGAGTAACACTGCAAGACAACATCAGCACTCACAGATTTCTGAATCCATGCAAACACTTCATCACAATCTCACACCTGTCGCTGCTATTTGTAACAACACCCACATATTTTCATCAACTCCACCTATTACTGTACTTCTCATCATGCTGAGGCAACATAATCGAACAGGGCAGCTCCTGGTTATCATCCATCTCAATCTTTTTACTCAAAAAAATACCGTAGCAGCAACGCCGCTCCTCAGGCCTGCGGTATGATCCACCTGATTATTCATGGAACTCCAACACCACAAGGTGTGAGAGCAAACCAATCCCTGACTTTGAATTAAATATAAAATGAGTTTTCGCCAGCGAAAAAAAACCCAGATATTAAAGTCTGGTTACATAAAAAGAGTCATCTGACGATTTTTCTGCTGCTGCTGAACTAGTGGAGAAACCATCAACCATCTGCTCATCATTACAGATTTCCGTTACCAGCTGCTCACCGCTGCCCCCGCTGTACAGCTGGAAACTTGCCCTGGGGTTTTGAGAACCACTTTGTGGGTCCATTGAGTTATGAGTTTTTCCCACATAAATTCACAGTTCAGAGTCAGCAGAGGGGGGGCCTTTAAAGACCCACGCTCCTGTCAGATTTCGCACATGGGACTCGTACTCTGGCGCACCCTAGCTGCAGAAGTCAGCATACGAGATGAAAACATGATGGATTTTTTTCATCATGGAACAAACAAATGGCTGAGGTTCAGAGCAGGTGGATGTACCTTGACAATTTTGCTGAAGGGTGATCTGGGTTTCAGTGAAAATAGTTCTACTCGACAAATGGAACAAGTCATCAACACCTGGACGTTTCAAAGACACTCTGAAAGAGGCAGAGAAAGACAAGTATCCGTCACATGGTAAATGGTAAAACCGCCTTTAGCTCAGGGGAAATAAAGCCCAGAGAGGCTTGGAAA
>JAFBJS010000638.1:74872-86133 GCA_016785265.1 Paraplagusia blochii | reverse complement strand
CTGGCAGGCTTCGTAGAGATCGTTATTATTTTAACGGTTCAATTATTATTTACTTTTTTTTGAAAGATTTTTTTTTATTTTTGAAAGGCCTATTTTTTGGTATGTGAACAAAGAACTGTTTCCAATGTTTTTTTCAACTCTCATTTACTTACAAAGCAGCCCCTTATGATGGCTGTTGCAGCCCTGACTGTCCAACATAATAATAGCTGTTACAGCTGAAAATGAACGTTATGTAGGGCGTGCGATGAAATATGGCTGTTGAGTAGCATTTTTAACTTCCCAGCCTGGGATCAATAAAGATCCAACCATCCATCCATCAACTCAGGATATAACTTAAAAGACACAATCAATATCCTTCAGAAGGTGAAAAGGCCCAGGTTCTGGCAAAGAAAATGTTTAAATTCATCAGCTGATTTCTCAGGTGAATACTGACAGTTTGGGTGCACTATAAACCATGGTATTATAAATTATTTTTCAGAAAGCATGGCAGGATTCCTGGTAGCCCATTGTTGCATCAGCTAGTTGTATTCTTACTAGTGCTGAGCAATATGGCTATATATCGTGGTGACGATGAAAAAAAGTCCCCACGATACATATCGTCCCATTTTCTATTGTTTCTGCCGTCTCTAATCTTGTTTGCCGACACAACAAACCTCTTGTCACATAAAGAAGGTCCATGAAAAAAATACAAATAAATCTGAGCTAAACCAAGTTGTGGAACAGCGATCTTTTATCAGCTATTATCGTGATACAAAAAAAAATCCATATTGTGATCTATCATTACTGATATCACTGTTTTTAATTAAAAAAAAACAACTTCCAAGTTTCCAATAGTGCAGAGTTAACGGAATCTCAGTGATCTGTGCTTTAAAAAACACTGACACTCCCCTAAATTAATAACTGCATATAAAAAACCCTACAGACATAAGGTCTTACATCACTGCCTTATGTAACAGATGTAGACAGTTAGTTTATATACATAACTTAGTCTAAATATATTAATGTCTTAAAACTTAATTCAAGCATGACTCTGGGCGCATTCTTCCGTCATGAGAGCATGGCACGGGAGAAATCCTTCTCCTTTTAAATAGGGAACAGTCTTATTTTTCTTGACAAATATACAGACCACCAAAGATATATTTCACAGTGAAAGTTGTAACTTAAAACATAAGGCATGTTAAGATAAAGAAAAAATCTGAAAAACTACAAACTGCATTTCCCCACAGGTTATTGCATACAAAAGAAAAAAAAAACTGAATTAAGCCTCAAACCTTAAACTAGCTGATTCACAAGTCGTTTTTATCACTTGTTTTTCGCTGACACACTTAATGGCGTTGGTTAAAAATAAAGTTAGTTAAACACTATTTTGTAATTTAGGCTGATTTGGGGCTGACATTTTTATGCCACTTACCAGCAGAAAATGTTGTCTAGTAAAGGTGTCTGCTGAATTTGTTTTAGTCTTTGTTTTTGCACAACAGATGAAACACAAAACTTGATTTTAGCAACTTCAGCGAGTATAAAAACATGTTGAGGTTATTGTGAAAATTTGTCATTTAACTGTTATCAGTATACTGTAATTCTACACCATAACTTTTTGCAACAAAATAAACCAATTTCTCTAGTTTGAATGTAGGATTATACATTAAAAGTTAAATGACATGAAATCATAAAAAGACCAAAAACATAAAGAGGTTATAAGAGAAGGAAAGACGAGGAGAGAAAGAAGGCAAAAAGAAAAAAAGAGTGAGTGAGAAACATATGGATGTAATTGAGGGTCGATGAACTCATGAAGTCATCTCCCAGTCAGGTTATCAAGCCCCAGGCAGAGCAGCTACAACTCACAAAACAAGTCCCATGTTAAAAAAAAAAAAAAAAGAGAGATTACACACGCATGCCTGTATGCATGAGGTCGCACACACATACACAAACAGCTTGATTGCTTAAAAAAATGACGATATATTAGATCTGGTACTTTATGTACCAAAGTTTACATGTTCTCTCCAGATAATCCTACACGCTGAGATTTGTGACTGACCATTTACTTTCTGTTATATACACACACACACACACACACACACACACACACACACACACAGTGCTGTCCTTCCCATTAGCCTCTTTGGCATGGCTATTCAATGACCTCATGTGGAATGGGCCGAACTCCAGTAAAAACACACACTCCTCACTCTCTTTCTCTAACACACACACACACACAGACACACACACATACACTTAGAGCTGTAGACTCTGTACAGTCCCATATAAGGTCTTGCTGATGATGTAATGGGCGCCACTGGCTTCAAGTGAGACTCCGTGCGCAGAGCACTTCTCATAATGTTTGGTTTTCTGGATGGAATGTCCACATCACTGGGATCTCCGGGAAAGGCAGAGAGGAAAGACTAGAGTCAACTGTATTCTCTGAGGAATTTAAAAAGGACAGGGGGCCAAGACCAAATCACAGGTAGGAACCACCAAACTCAACTGACGGCACAAAGAGAAAACTACACATTACAAAACATTTGCACCCAAACATCTTTGTATGGCAGTCAAGGATGAGATATGCTTAAACTTATAATTTAGAAAGAAGAAATCTGAAGATATCCTTTTGCTCTAAGACGACTATGGCATATTTATTCATATGTTTTCATTAATGAGACAATAAATTTAGTAAATGTGCAAACATTGAAATCGAGAAGTTGTTAAAGTAGTTAAGTAAGCCTGCAGCATCTAAGGTGTGGAGATTTTCCAAAAAGGTTTATCCTGATTTGACAAGAAAAACATGTCTACATGTCTAACTATATAAGGAATGGAATTTCATAAAACATGTCATTGCTAAAACACATTTTGCTTCTTCATATCTGGGTAGAACACAGAGTTTACATGTAAAAGGTGAATAGTATAACGGTGTGATCTTTGAACATGCAAATGACACTAGATTCACGACCAAGAATCTAATTAAACAAACAAGATTATTTAAATCTTTTTCCTAATTGCACAAGCAAGAATATATATATTTTTTTCTTCACTGTTATAACGCTGCTCAGAAGAACGGACCATATATTCTGGCAGTAGATCTGCAGGAATGTACGGAGCGACAGGACTTAGTGAACACTGCTACTCTGTAATTACTAATGTAACAGGGAGAGTTCCTGCCTCAAATTGCTGGAAATGGGGTAGCGCTGAAGGTGCACAGAGGGAGGGTGATTGGTTGCAGTGTTGAGGGTAATCAAGAGTGGAAGAACTTCTTAATTAACAAACACTCCCTGCCAAGGGACCATCTGCCAAGTTAGTCAACATTATATCCACAAAGCTGCATGTAGCGAAGTGCAGGGAACCGAAAAAAAAAAAAAAAAATCCCTACAAGGACAGTTACATAAATATGTGTTTTAGGGTCTACAAGTTGACAGTGAATCAAACATTTCAAACCTACAAGTGTTTGTAGTTTTCCGGGAAATTCTTGTCAATGATGTTGTGTCATGCAAATTCTTTCCAAGACGAAAAGAAATGTTTATACTGGAAAGTATTTTACTCTAAATTGTGTCCAAAAGTTTATATATAAACACTGCAAATGGTCTGCAGAAAAAAAAATGGATCATTTCTACAGTAGAAGCTGCTCCTATTTTTCTTGTTTCACATTTATCATTCATTTTATTTCTCCTTACAGACTTAAGCTGCTTGTTGTAAAAGAACGAAACTATCAAGAATTAAAGGAGAAGAAAAATGAGAGCGAAATAGCAGCCCTCAAAGAAGAGCTGAAAAAGCTCAAGGCCTTTGCACTGCTTGTGGTAACGGAGCAACAGTGTCTGAGTGAACTGCTGGAGGAACAGAGGTGTTGCGTCAGAGAACTGACCGCCACCACAGACCGCATCAAGCAGGACGTCAGCTCTGCTTACTCCGGTGCAAACAAAGCGGTGGTTGCATCGCTGCACCAAGTTTCCACATTCAAACAAAGCCAAGACACCATGACAACCACGGGAGTGTTGTCAGAGGTGGAAGTACTGAGGAGAAGGGTGGTGGAAATGGAGGGGAAAGACGAAGAGCTGATGCGCATGGGGGACCAGTGCCGGGACTTGGACCGCAGATTGGCAAAGGAGATAAGCCACAGTCACAGCCTCAGAGTAGAAGTGGATAAGCTTAATGGACGAATCAGTGAATTAGACAGGATAGAGGAGGCTTTGGTCAAGAGCAAACAGGACTGTAGTGTTCTGAAGGGAAGCTTAGAGAGAGAAAAGGAGGTAAGCAAGATGCTGTCAGGTGAGCTTGACTCCTTGAAAGTCAGAATGAGAGACTTAGAAGTGACTGAAAGCCAGATGGAAAAGAACGAAGCAGGGATTCGACAGGACTTGACCAAGCTGAGGTCGCTGACTGTTGCCCTGGTTGAAGACAGAAAGGCCATGACAGAAAGGCTGCAGCAGGCTGAGGAAAAACTGAACAGGAGAGAGAGCAAACGAAATGAGCAAAGCCCTCTGACAATGATGACAGGGAGACTCGGTGAGGAGAGGCAGCAGGCACTAAGTTCTCAAGCAGATTTAGAGGAAAAGCTTAGAGATATAGCGAAAGAAAAAGAGGTGCTCCAAGAAAGACTAAAAACAGAGGAGGAAAGAAACATAGAGCTGCACAATAAAGTCATAATAATGAAGAAAAGGCTACAGGTCTTGGAAAACAGGAAAGAAAAGGAGGAGAAGTACACACATGGATCTATTCCAAACAACGCCAACCACCACTGCCAGCTAGAGGACAACAAAGTCAAAGAGCTGACCGAGGAGCTAGACAGGCTGCAAAAAAGACTTTGTGACAAGGAAACCCTGGAGGTAGAGCTGCTGAAAAGGGTGGACAACTTTCAGTCACTGGAAAAGAGGTTCAAGGAAGAACAGAGGCGATCCAGGGTTCTCACAGAGGAACTTGAGGTTGCAAAAAAGGAGCTTTCTAAGTACGAAAGAGCAGAAAAGGAGGATGTCAACCAAGAGCACCTCCTTCTCTGCCGTCTCCAAAAGGAACAAGTGAAGTCCAGACTCCTGGCCAGAGAAGTTGATATCTTGAAGGAGAAACTCCAGAAGCTGATGGGGACTGAGGAGTCCATTTGTAAAGTACAGACAGATCACTCCACACTTCAGAAGAAACTGGCCCAGCAAGAAGCCAGGAACAAGGAACTGGCCTCAGAGATGAAAGATCTTAGTGGTGAGCTTGATCGATGCAGACAAATCAAGAATCTGACACCTAGCCCTGGCAGGAAACTCTTCCAACAGACCACCAAGGAGGTACAAACCGAACCAGTAGACAGCCTGCTCTATGACTACACCGACAATGGTGAGAAAGTAGATGAAGAAAACGACGATAAAGACCCAAACCACAATGGAAGGATCATAAACAGACAACCGTCTCTTGTCAACAACCTAAATAGCTTAAACAGTGCCAATAACAACCTGAGCCAACACAACAGCAGCCCTTTAGGTCACGGTTTAGATATGCACCAAACAGTTAATGGTGAGGTGATGTTAACGCACACGAGAGGGCAGCCTTTACACATCAAGGTAACACCACATCACATGTTGAACACAGCGACACTGGAGATCAGCAGCCCCACTGGAGACACAACACCATCCTACACCAGCACAGCTGTCATCCCATCAGGTGGAGCCTCCCCTAAGCAGAGAATAACCATAATCCAGAATTCGGGTCTTCCAGTGGTCAACACTAAAACACCTCCCTCAAGCCCTGATCGCACCATCTCTCCACTTCATGGCACAACCATCTCTCGGGTATTGAGTCCAAGTTCATCACGCTCAGTGACACCCGAACTCAACGGATCCCCGATTCAGATCGTCACTGTCAGGACGTGCTCTCCGGATCTAGTGGAAGCCGCAAACCAGGCTAGCTTTTGTAAAACCCCTGATTGGCAGAACAGTTGGCAGCATCAGAAACAGGCCAACAGTACAGACACAAGTCCCAGCATCATAACCACAGAGGACAACAAGATCCACATTCACCTGGGGAGCCCCTACATCCAAGGTCATAATGGTGTAGCCCACAGTCTACCACCGGCGGATGGATCGTACTTTCTTAGGCATGAGCAAAGAACTCAAGTCATTACAAACGGGTGTCAGGTTAAAGGGGCTGGGAAGATAACAAGTAGCATTACAATAACTCCCGCTACCTCACCAGCATCACACCCCTCAAATATTACAGTAAGTGGCCTTTGTGATTAGGGGAAAAGACTCTGCAAGTTTTATATATATATATATATATGAATCTTAGAAACAGAATTGTGACTATATTTACCCATAACCACGTTGTATATATTTGAAATTATTGACCACTTTTCTGCATCTTACTGACAATAGTATTTGTAAAACCTACACGATGTGTCATTTGTACCTAGACTTACTGACTCTGAATGACATTTTTTCAAAGAAAAAAAAATCATATAATTTCAATTAAATGCATCCAGAACTGTTATGGTTTTGTGTTTCATTTATGTTTGACTTCTTTCATTGATACTTTTTTTAAGTTTTTTTTTTCCCCTCAATTTATTCATCATCATTTTGACATTTTTTTAAAATATGATATTATGTTTATAGTATTTTTTTACTAATATTTTGTATTATAACTACATAGAAATTTTTTAGGTTTTCATTAGCTATAATTCAGTTAACATCATTTGCATAGCTATACCATGCTGCAATGGTACATTTGTGCTATTACAACATTTCTGATTTAGTTATTTTCAATAGCGATTTCTTAGAGAGATTTTAAGAACTCAAAAACAAAAATCATAAAATACGCAACCTGGAATTTAAATTATGTGCTGGACATTTAAAACAAAATTACATGGAATTCAATTGAGAAAATCTACTATCAAGTTCTACAATTGCATAAATATTGTGTTCTAACTATTTATTTAGAACAGTCCTTGCAGGGAAAATTCTTTAAGTGTGACATAATGGTGACCATTTAAGGACCAAAAATGAAACAGATGCAAATACTAAAATTTTAAATTCAATCTTAACCATTGGAATTTAATATATTCCTTTTGCTCAATCATTATACACTTTGATTTTATTACTTTATCCAATAAACTGAGCAACTTAAAGTCACTGAACATTGTGATGTATACTGGTGGTGGATACAACTGAAGGAGTTTGCTTTAAAAAAAAAAACTGTTAGTGCTGAATTTACGGGCATCCTAATTTGATTATTATAACCTTGGCATTTGATCTGGGCATTGGAAACTGTTAAAAGTAGTTTTTTTGTAATTTGATTTCCTGGTAATTGATGAAAAATGTGAGAACTCTGATGAACACAGTTGGATAGTGTTAGCTCCCCTGCAGGGCGGCACCAGAGGGCTTAAACAATTGCTAAACACACATCAGTAGGCCACAATCCGAACGGTGTGTGATCTTTTCTCAGCTTGGGCAAAACAGTAAAGTTAAGCCAAAGGAGTCCTGCCAACTGCAGCTGGTCCACTTTAACAGTTCTTCAGAATCTTAACTTTTAATGTTAATAGCATCTGCAGACTGCACTCTCCAATCCAGCTGCATTCTAATAACAAATGTGATAGCTGCAACAATATTTACACTAGATACAGATGTAGTGATTCAACCTGAAAAAACATTTTCCTTAAAAAATAAAAAAAAAAATCAAGGAAGAAGAGCCTCTTGAAATGTTCAGCTGCCAATAAACAACACAATGAGAGTCACTCATGTTAGAGTGCACTTGTTTGTTACTAATTAGCCATCACTTTGACTTAACCCCTGCTATTTTGCTGTATATTTACTTTATTTTTATAAATATTTTTCCATGTACTTTTTTAATGCTTAATCTTAGTTTCCTCTTGTAGATTATATCTCATACTCAGTCATATTCCTTTTTATTTTGTCATTTTGCTAATCTCAAAACACTTAACTAGTTCTGTTATATAATAACTAGCTGGTTTTTAGTTATACTAGATTTAGCTTGTGAGACAACATTTTACTATATATCAGCTACTATTCTGTACGCATTTGTTGCGAATCATTTTAGCACTTTTTCTAACTTCTGACTGTTTTAAAGCAAAATTATCTCTTTTTAGTAATCTATATCAATTAACATTACTTTATTTTTTTTAACTGAATGTTCAGACTACTGCAGAATTTCTAGGAAGCATTTAGGCCTCAAACATAAAGTGTAGTCCATGATACCAAGAATTAGGACCCCTAATTAACGAATCTTAAAAAACATTTTCCTTAAAAAATAAAAAAAAAAATCAAGGAAGAAGAGCCTCTTGAAATGTTCAGCTGCCAATAAACAACACAATGAGAGTCACTCATGTTAGAGTGCACTTGTTTGTTACTAATTAGCCATCACTTTGACTTAACCCCTGCTATTTTGCTGTATATTTACTTTATTTTTATAAATATTTTTCCATGTATTTTTAGCACATTTATCCAAACACACACTTTTTTAATGCTTAATCTTAGTTTCCTCTTGTAGATTATATCTTATACTCAGTCATATTCCTTTTTATTTTGTCATTTTGCTAATCTCAAAACACTAGTTCTGTTATTTAATAACTAGCTGGTGTTTAGTTATACTAGATTTAGCTTGTGAGACAACATTGTGCTATATATCAGCTACTATTCAGTACGCATTTGTTGCGAATCATATTAGCATTTTTAACATTTTTTTTTTTTACTTCTGGCTGTTTAAAAGCAAAATTATCTCTTTTACATACTTTATTTTTTTTAACTGAATGTTTAGAATACTGCAGAATTTCTAGGAAGCATTTAGGCCTCAAACATAAAGTGTAGTCCATGATACCAAGAATTAGGACCCCTAATTAACGAATCCATTGGGGTGATGGATAGAAACATATGGTTGCCTATTTATCCTTAGCCCACAGAGAAAGACGTGTGTGCAGGAATGAACATTCTGTGAACACCACCTAACAGATTGTTATTCCCCAGGGTTCACAGCAGAAACCTGGACCATCAAGGATTCCCAAGACAAAAGGATGTGGCACAAAGAGAAGAAGCAGCACTACTCTCGACGCACGAGAGAAAAACAGGAAAACTCCCACAATGTATCCAAAGAAATCACTGACCTGAAAGTGTCCCCACAAACTAGAGACTTTTAAAAATATATGGTAAAAAAGACACAAACACGTGCAATAAATGTGAATTTGCTTAAGCAGATTATACAAAAGGAACTAATGCCATGTTGTGATGTTGTGTAATTTGTTTAATATATAGTATGAGAGGGCATGCTCAGCAGGAGTATTAAACGAGAGTTTCCTTTATGTTTTGTATATATACTATATATTAAACTAACTTAAATAGATTTTTCTGATTTTAGCATCAGGTGAGATCATAGTACAGCACAGGCAATTTGCCAAAGAAAACTCTCAAAATGGTTTAATAAACTAATTCTAATTGTGTATTAAATGCGGACGAAACTGAGTATGTGGGGTGGGAAAAAAACTTGTAAAATGAAATAACAATTTCACACTTAAAAAGTGTCTATTTCAACCAACTAACCACTTATTCCTGCTCTAAACCATCGACCACCATTTAGTCCCCTTGATAAATAAAAAATTTTAATATAAAAACATTTTAATCTTAGGACATATAAATAACTATACCTTAAAACATAGAATAAATAACAACAAAATGCAGGTATATTTTATAAACATGTCATATATAACAATATTGAGTTGTAAATAATAAAGACAATAAATATTACGCAAAAGGTCTTAATATACTTAAATCAAGAGAGTATTTTTATACCTCATGAAAATACACTTTGCAGTCCAACGAGACCAGGTCAATACTCCTCAAAGCACATGAGAGCCCTCTATTGGTATGCAGTGGGCATGAATATGCAGAGGAAAAACTAGTACGACCTTCATCTGCTGATGTATCAAGGGAACGAGGGATGGAACAAATGCATAGATTTTAGTTTTAGTCAGTTGTAACTTTCATAGCAAAACAGTGTAGGAAAATGTTAATTTCCCTGTTGTGTAAATGAGTGCAAAACATTTTGTCCAGATTTTGTGATGAAGAAATCAATAAAATTTAACTGTTTTTCAGATTGTTTTATATGCGTTTTCAATAAACTCAACCAATCATCTCAATAATGGTAAGAATATTACATTTTATCACAATATTTTGCAGAAACACAAAAAACTTTCAAAAAATTGAAATGTGACAGGTCCTATCGTCATGGAATAGACGACCTGGGCAAACCAGGGCTGGATGCAGCCTGTTTAGCGTTAATCCGGCCCGCCAGACTTGTCCAAATTATACTTTTAATTTATATAATCGTTCACCTTTTACCTTTTCTCTGCAAAGCCTGCATTTCCCCAATAGATAGTCTAAAGAGGCTTAAAGCATTTTGCCTTTATTCAATGCTTTATTAATCATTTCTGTTCACCGGAATACTCAATCTTTGTGATCGTGATCTGGCCCGTGACTCAAATTTTAGTACTACATGTGGTCCGCAAGACAAAATTATTGCCCAGGCCTGGAATAGAAAAATGATTAGGAATTCCAGACACAGGTTTAACTACTTTACACACTGAATATATTTGATCACTCCCTCATGCCTCATGATCGATACTGTCAAAATAGGCCATCACTGTGTATTTGTAATGAAGATGTAATGGTCTGAGTTACATTTTCGTTGCCGATGATGATCTGATGATATCGAATCATGCACTGTTTGTTGCCCTTCTTTTACAAATCACTTCCTGTCACTAGAATATAATCCCTTAAATGAACATAATGGGAAATAAAGTGTGTGTGCAATGTAGAAACTTACCCCATCAGTATTTTAACTTATTACTAACTTAAGTACTTTACTTTTTTGCAGTGAGAGTGGGCAACAACTAAAAGAGAACCTAGAGAGGTGGAGGTTTGCACTATAGAGAAGAGGTCAGAATGAAGGTCAGTCGTAGAAAGACGGACTACATGTGTGTGAATGAAAGGGAGAACAGTGGAATGGTGACGTTACAAGAAGCAGAGGTGGAGAAGGTGGAGGAGTTTAGATACTGAGGATCAGTTGTGAGGCCAGCCATGATGTAGAGACACTAGGAAAAGGCAGAAAAGAGGAGGCAGAGCTGGAGGTGGAGGTGGAGGAGTTAAAGATGCTGAAATTTTCTTTCAGGGTTACTAGGGTAGACAGCATCAGGGATGATGTGATGTGACAGACAGGAAGGTTTGGAGGAGAAACCAGATTGAGATGGTTTGGACATGTTCAGAGGAGGGACAGTGGATACATTGATAGAA